>JABBWL010000215.1:0-113491 GCA_016758765.1 Suillus cothurnatus | reverse complement strand
TGCGGTGTGCAAGGGCGGGTCAAGCTTGAAAGGGAATAAAGATTAGCGATGGAAAAAAGGTGGAGCGCCACAACATACCAAGTTTGGCAGTCTTGCGTGAAAAGGTCAGCCCTTGGAAAAAAATTTCACTGCTTTTCCTTGAACTAATTCAGGCCTACAGGAGAAGGTCGAAGTGGGGGCGCTCAGGATGATCTGCGAGCGCCGTTAGAAGGCGAATGCAAAGACATCTAGAGCAATGCGGGATCTATTAGCTCTTTTAGGTAGTCCCGCATGGCGTTTTACGTGCCTTGCGTTTGCCTCATGCACTACGTTTGACGTTTTCACCGCGTCAGTAACAGCTGGTCGGTGAAACAAAGGTAAAGCGCTTAGCAGCATCCTGGTAAAAAAACCCAATCATGGCTTTGATTAGCATGGTACAAGCTCGAAGGAGAATTAGCGTACTCACTTTCTGTGAAGAGCTGGCGATGTCTTTGATCCAAGGCAGCAGCAATGTCATCTATCAGAAAGGATCGATAGACGTGCCATCTGCAAGCAGCTGCCCAATGCAAATGAGAGCGACTTTCGAACATTCCAAAAATCTTACCTGAATATGTGGAAATCAGGCACCCAAATTCTCTGTTGCATCGGATACAACGAGTGAACGTACTTGGATCCCGATGGTGTAACACTATCACCCGCACGAAAAATTCCAATCCCATCGTCTGCGTGCTCACTCCGAGTAGAGTAGGTTTCTCAGTAACAAGGCGCTCCAATGCAACTTTCAGAGAGCTGAAGACCTTGGAGCCCGTCTACTACACATCATAGCGATCCTATGTGTCGGACAAGCTCAGCGAGGCTGCATACCCTGAAAAGAAACATTAGTGCAAACTTTGGAGCGTCAAGCTTACGTACCTGAGGGGCCGAGGGCTATCAACTGCTCAGCGACCCCAACGAAATGGCAGCGCGTCGTTCTGCGCGCATGCCATAAACATCGGACGAAGATCATCTGACTGTGCGCTGTCCATCAGGTACCAGACGCCAAAGATACTATCGCTTACGCTAGAGAGGACCTAAGTATCGCAAGCAACTTCTCTGCTCCCTTTTCGTGTATATAAGAGTCACCAGTGTATGGAACGAGCGCTACGGCTTTCATTAGTTGATTCATAGGAAGGACTGAGTACTGTGCGCACGCCGCACCGACGGTGGTCCAAGTACTGATCACTACACTCACCAAACTTCTGCAGGGTGTTATGTAAGCAACCAAATAACACGTCAATAAGTCATCACATATACATGCAACATGTCACCCGCTTCCACAATAAGTATATGACGGCGCAGGATACTATCCAAATACGTCCCTCACGAGGACTAAATTTTCAAACGAACGAACGTGAGGACACGAAGGTGGGGAGGGGCGACTATACCAACAAGGTTAAGGGTTGAAACGTTTATCCAATATATTCAATGGAGACTGGAGACGAAAATGCATGACGAGATGTGAGTCTCGCACAATCACCAGGAAGTCCGACCCCGGCCCCCGACCAAATCCATCCTCCAGAGTTGAGGAGGGGACTGTAGTTCAAAGCATAAGTGATCATGTTGTTTTCGTCGCGAACTACGAACCTGATCCCCGAACGAAAAGAGGAGGTGGGTGTTGTTTCTTGCCAATTTAACGTCGCTTACACAGGTCGCACGTCGGGCATGTTGTTATTGAGATGTGAGCAAGCAGCGGCCCACCTTTCACAGAGACGTGTATGCGTATTATATACTGAAATGTTCGTGAGTTGTCATCGATCTTCACATGGGTGGGTCACTTGCCTATAATGCGCTTTTCCACTCTCGTAGGACGACTGGGATAGATCCCGTTAGGAGCTTCCCTAGGACCAATGCCTAAAATACGATGGCCGTCCGATATAACAACAATCCGTCGAAGTTGAACACGCCCGAAGCTGTAAGTTTCAAAGGCCTTCTCGGATGCTTTGTCAATTTTGACCTCGAAAATGTGGTATTTACCTCCCCATCTTTGTCCCAAGGAATGTCAGGTTTTCTGATCTTGTATAATTTGGACAAGACGTACTGGTTTCACGATTTCACTCCCCTCGACAGACAGGACACACACTTATCGATAATTATGTTTTGGAAGCGACATACAGAGTTCGATATCATTCACCATCTCCAAAAGACACTCATTGTAAGAACTGGACGATATGTGGACTGCGGAATGTTTGCAAGCAAACGCCATCCTGGGATACTGCTTGAGAACGGAGCAGAAATTTTAAATTACACCTTACTTTTGTCCAGATTTTGATGCCGCGGGGAGACCTAGTCAACACGTGGCTACCACACGTAAAGCCTCTCATGGTAAAGAACATGGTGATCAGCAGACGGTTCCTTAAGTACATGACAGTCAGGTTCTTCAAATTTGAGACCAGTAAGTAAATCAGCACTTACAGCGACCTTGAAGATACATGTTGTTTTATCCCAGCTATCGCCAACGGACAATGCAAACAAGAGTACTTCACAATGGCACTATGTTGGAAAAATGGTATCCACGTGTGCGTCATGTACGGGAGTAAGACTAGAAGGGGAAACTCCGTTCCGCTCATCTTGCGCATTAAAATCGCCACCAGCATTGATCTAGAAATGATTTGTGTGTGTTCGTGGACCCTGCAATAGATCAGAAAGTTCCAGAGGCGGAGACAGTTGACGCTGCATAATCTGAGATGGACGGAAATCCTGATTAAAATGCCAATTAGCGCATGGTGGATGCTTTGTTTGTCAGAGCATAACTACCCTCGACTTATTTTGCATCGAGCGACTTGGGATTTGTGGAGACAGGTGTTGCGATCCTTGAAGAACTTGGGATCTTTTGGTGGGGGAAACGGCCTTCGGACTGGGATGGGAGGTGAAGAACTACAGCAGGCGACTGACAAGGCATCATTAGGGACGTAGTGAATAAGAGCCCCAGGGGAGGACTTACATTCAGCAAATCGTTATATTTTTGGCTGGCGCTGTCGAACAAAGACTTGTTGGGAGGGAAATAGCCTTGGGGCTTGGGCTAGAATGAGGGGCGAGGACGCACAGCAGGCGACTGACGGCACATCGTTGAGGATGTAGTAAACAAGAACTAAGAGGAGGACCTACGTTCAACAAGTCATCACTTTTTTTGGGTGGCACTTTCCTTGGTGCTTGTGAAGCTCTGAAGCAAAAAGGTGTCAGAACACGAAAATTCTCGCCTATATCATCTACGGTAGACGGCGTTCTCTTGGGGGCGGGCGAACACGCAGATGCATTGGTCCGTACACAGTGTTTGCCGAGCAGAGTGCCACTAGGTATTGTACTCTTGATTGAAAACGAAATTTTCGGGATGCCATGAGATCTAGTAGGGAGAGAAATGACAAACCTAGGTGCACGAACTCGTGCATTGGATATGCGCAAAGGTCGGAATTCATGTTAAGTTGGATCGAGTTATGCACATCGGACCTCATCTAAGTATGTCGAAGTGCTGGAGGCACGAACACCACAGAGCCGGGTCTCGGGCCGAGTCGGCATCTGAATTTCTCTGGGTCGTCACCACGCGCTTCTCCTTGCCCAGATGACCACCGCTCCGCACCTGCATTCCCCACCTAGTAGATCTCTGAGACTCATCCGCAAGTGCTCCTTGTGCTCTTGCAGCTTCTGGGATTCTTCACTCTGCTTCTGCTTCTCTCTCACATTCTCTCTCGCATAGTTCAGACCAACGATGTCGGGTGCTCGTGTTTTACTCTCCGCGATAGCAACAGTACACGTTTCAAACCTGACTTGACAGTTTATTTTCGTTCTGCACGCTGAAGGACATATACTGGCAAAATAAACTGTCATTGAGCAAGGTTATTAGGGCTGCGAAGGTTCATCGCTCATCAACAAATTTGTATATATTCTCCTAGTAATACTGGTAGTTCGGAATGCCATCTCCAAAAAGTAATTTGAACATGCTCTGCCGAAACATTGCTAGCGCTAAGAACAAGCAGTCTTGTAAGAAAAAAAAGAACTGTCGCATGCTGATTTGAAGGCCCCGCACGAGGTGGCTGGTCTGCAATCATTCAGTTCTTTATGACTTGAATTGCAGATACATTAAGACTAACCGCGAGAAGGAAGTAAGCAAGAGCCAAATCCCAGGGAAAAGCCACTATGGCAACCCATGCAGTCCATGCAGAAATCAGTGCAGCAGTGGATACAGTTGCGAGTGCGAACAGCACTCTCCAATAATCTTGCGTATCAAGCTCAAATCGATGAGACTAATTTGAATGCTTCAGAATGCAGGCCCTTGTGAATGAGAGATTGCAAACCCTGAATATGCGCCACATGCGAATCATCGAGTTCGCGTTTTCTGATGAACTGGTACCTGACGAGTCATTTCCGATAAGAGTTGTAAAAAAACTCGAACAAAAAACCTCCCACCTGTTTTGGCACGCCAGATCTGTATGTACGAATTCTGACCTTTCTGAGAAGAAGCTGCAGCAATGTAACTATTATGGCCTTGAAAGCACTTCAGGGACAACACAGATTCATGGATTGCTAAGCCAGTTTTGTTGAGGAACGTACTGCCAAGCTTTGAATGATATCATCTTGTTAAGCCACGTCAAGCAGTGAACCAACGGAATTTTCATATGGAACATACCGCCATGAGGAAGGTTCTGAAAAACCTCCCCAGATGAGGTGTCCCACATTCGAACCTCCCCAGTGTTGCTGCCGCAGATTACCTTTGAACCTCCTTCTAGGAAGCGTACCTGAAGTGGGCGACACTTTTCGTTAGGCCTCCCAGGTACAATAAAACCCCGTGATGGCCTACTGCCGCCAATCAGATACATGAAAAGACCTTTATGCATGGTCTGGACGATGAGAGCCTTGATCTCTGGAGAGACAGCAGAGCTCCCACTGGAAAGTTATAATTTAGGATGAGCACCTCACAATGGAAATTGTGCAACACCGCCTACATTAACGGTGCATCTCGGGGCCAAATCCTCCACAAACAAGTCATGCGCTGAACATCCCATGCGCTGAAAGTCATTCAACTTCAAGCGAAGAAGAGCGTGATGACAGAGCACGCACATGACTCCGTGATGGAGGTACGATACAATTAGCATTGATGTTGTTCCCTTTTTGTGAAAATGAAGCCCTCTTGCTCGAACGGGTTTGGGGTTGTCACCAGTCAATTCCTCCGATGGTTGAGGGACCTTGAATGAGACTCCCAACCCGCTGGCTGCCGAACATAAGAATGTGGTAGAATGCGAAGCAAGGAATTGACACTCACGAGACTCGTGCGCGACGTAGACGTGATGGCCAATGCCAAGTGCAAAACATCCGGTATCCGTATCATACTCCAAGCAGTGCACAGGCCCGTCGGCTCCTAGGTCAAAATCTTTGCGAGAGAAATCGTCCTGGGATTACAATGATATGAGTTTAGCACTCCTGGGCGACGCTAGAAGACATACGATCCGCAAATGTCTCAGTTGACACAGATTACCGTCCTCACACCCAATTATAACAGTATCTCTCAGGGTTGGATGCCAGAATACGACAGTCACTGAGGAATCGAGAAGAAGGCGGTACAAGATGGAGCCATCATCCAGCCTCCATATGATGACACATTTATCGTCACTGCCGCTGGCGAGATACCGTCCACAACGAGAAAAAGCAAGAGAGTTGATGCTGTCACTGTGCCCCTCACTGAGGGTGCGAATATGGATGTATGCAGTCATTGACGGGCCTGAAGCTTGAAGAATCACAACATAACTATATATAGTCGCGGTGGCGGTTTCTTTGTACTGAGCCAGAGGGGTAACTTCTTTATACTGGGCCAGAGGGGTAACTTCTTTGTACTGTAGAGCCATATCGTTGCTTGCTACACATGTGCACAGTTAAAAGCGCCACTGCTGCTTGCCATGATAGCGATAACCGGGAAATTCTATTGAAAGACTTCAAAGTTAAAAGGGCTGGACGTCGTTTGTCCAGCATTCGTGAGATCGATGCCATCCGGGAACAACGGCACCCGTGCGATAAATGATTTTCCGATCTTTGAATAATATGACTCACGTGCGTGCGCTTCTTCGAACCTCACTAAGTATTGTCGGTTACATGCTAGGATTCCAACTGCATTTCAACTGTTCTGCTGTCCACTTGTTTCCCTGTGTCCAGACTCCGCACCCTAAAACTCTTGTCCTGGAAACCAGTAACGAGGAGACGTCCATCATGGTAGTGTTGTGGGCAGAACTGGCAGAACATGGCAGAACTAGGGTTGTGCCATGGCAAAACCAGGCAGAGGTGAATTATTTTTCAACTACAAGAAACCGTTGGTTGACATTGATGGTGCAACATCCCAACCAGCCTCCTCGCCTCTTGCACCATGATCAATCACCGAGAACTCTTCATCAATAGATTTTGGCACCATACCGGCCTCGGCTCGTGCGTCAAAGATTTTCAATGTCCGCTCGGTGTTTGGTTTTTGGATATCCCAAGTTAGTTTGCAGGGCTTTTGCTCTCTCATACGCCTTAATAAGCTATAATTCTGGGGTCATCCCATGAGTTGCGTTAGGAGTGAATGGAGTGAATGAAAATCTTTAAAGCATTTAGCGTTTGTTGCCGTGAGCGTTTGTAGTATACATTATGGTGTTCCCGGTTCCCACGGTGGTGGCTGTAGGAAACGTCCAATACGGACTCGTGGAGATTTCCCACGCACTCTTGGACGCTCAACAAGTAGTTGAGTTAGGGCTTTGTAAGCGCACGTGTCGTTGACACGTCTTGTACTTGCATGGATCACGTCCATGCGCATTGACATATATACGCGCAATCTTCAAAAAGATTCACAGATTCTCTTTGCCTCATACCCTCACCTTCCTGTTCTCAGTACGAGTCTTTTGTCCACACACCCACCTCCCTTTTTCTTTCGATACACCAGCGTATTTTTGTGTGGTCTCGGTTTTCCCCTTCGCGGTTTTTCTTCCCTCTTCCCGCAAGCTCATTTGCTCCCACTCACCCTGGTCCGCTTGCAAGTATCGCAATTGAATCAACCATAAGTGTCAACAGATCATATCGATCAAATGTCTTGATTCTGTTGTTCCTCTGCGGCCTCTTATCTCCTGCTTCCTCGTAAGTGTATCTATAAATCTCTTTCCGTGTCATCCCGTCCAGCAGATTCTGATATATTCGGTATAAAAGAACCGTCCTGTGTCGCACGCGTTCTTGATGGACGTTGTTCTCCAGATTCAGTTGATGTACCCTCAGACTGCCCCGAATACTATGTTGCTGTTTACCCTTGATATCATCTGTCCTGCTTTGCTTCACCCTAAAGCTTTTGTGCTTGGTTCTCACGAGCTCTTGTCGAACATAACTGTGTCTGTAGTTCGTGCAATACGCGATTCTCAAGTTGTGTCTCGTTTGACGACATCTCGGTAAGCTCACCGCCTATTAGCAAGCAGCTTACAATGTTGTATGGGTGTTAGGGTAGAGTGGGAAGCAAGGGATTAGTTCACATGGATACTTAAAGTAGATACAAATGACACATGTGAGGCTACCAAAAGGGTACAGACTCGGAATGAGTTTTTGGAGGAGAGAGTGAAGGCTGCCTCTAGCCGGCTAATGAATACTGCAAGCCGAATGATGAAGTCTGCCCTGCAAGAGAAATACGTAGATGGCAGGTCATTGTGCATAACTAGAAACTGGAACGCACCAAGGAAATTGGCTCTGTGACCTAAAAAAGAATAACCCACATCTTGATGCGCATTGACGGTCAAGCACTGAGGAACAAATGATAGGAGGTTCAAATTCGAAGGCGGGACGGAGAGGGTACATCGTCTGGGTGAATTGGTGTCATGGTAAGAGAGGAAGTACAACAGCGGGATGTTGACGTCTTGGCACTCAGCAGGACATCATCGATGCAGCATCAGTGGTTTAAGGGGTGAAACAAGGCCGATATTTGGTGACATATTGGAATTCAGAAAAATAAATTGAAGAGATATCGGAGGCATATATAACACTGAAACGTAGAAACATTAATATTGTAGGTTCAAACGTTCACAGGAGCGGAAAGAGCCAGCGGAGTCGGGAACTGGCGCGTCAGTGGCGCTACGATCTTGTTAGACCACATCATTCCGAGTCGGCCGGTACTTTGGAGAGCCTTCTCCAGTTAATATTAATACTCAGTACTCAGGTCCTGCCATGGAGCTTTGGCTGTCCAAACCTTTGCTAGTGACGTGACATCGTTTGATAATGGCAACGCGTAAAAGATGGGTTTAGCTGGCGAGTTCTGGAAATCGCACCGTTCATTTTTTCAATGCCATGCAGATTCGGAATTGCATGGCATTGAACAAAGGAAGGGAGATCTTCTTTAATCCTGAAAGTTTCACGCACTTTGCGTGATTATCCTCATATCGTACCATGGTCTCCACTCGAAGTCAGACAGCAAAGGCAACTTTGCTGGTACGTCCATTATCTCTTGCATGTCTATTCACGCTTTACACTTTAGCACAGGAGGTACGAGTGACAGCAGTCGCTGCGCGGGCGAGAGCAGTCACCGTATGCTACCTTTGTGTTCTGCCTTAACGCAACGGCTAATATCGTTGCTGCAGCCGCTACTATTTTTGTCGACGAAGCTTCAGCTAGATGACTTCCTCAGCTCGTCAAAAGCCGTTAAACGCTTAGCTCTTGGTGTAGAGTCACTCCACATCACCATTAAAGACAAGAGCGTCTCCGTGATGGCCCTTCACCAATGTTTATTGCGCACCAAAAATCTCACTGATTTAGAGCTTGCACTTCCTCAACTTTCCACCGCTGGATGGATCTGTTTGTTCCGTGACTTATATTTGCCTCGCTTGAGATACATTCGTGCGAATGCACCTCACACCACATTAGCAGCCTTTTTGATGAGGCATCCTCGCATCATGTACCTCAGCGTGGAGTGTTGCAACAGGAGCAAGCAAGCCTGTGATCTTGGGGCAGTATCTTTACCTTCATTGACAGCGATTACAGGTCCCATTTCTTGCATCGCATTGGCGATTTCCAGCCAGCTGTTGACCTACGTCAGCGTCTCCTGCCACAGGCAACGAGATTTCTCCACACCTCTGCTCGATTTTACGACGAAACTATCACCATTACATGCCTCTAGAATCACACAACTATCAATTCCTTTTGATGTAGGGGATATTCACTTCGCCCGCCACATTTCTGGCGCCATGCCACAACTTATCTTGTTGGAAGCAATTGAGAAACCATGTCAACAGCGTATAGTAAGTACCGCTAATGATTTCATTCGCCCTGTGATATTTACACTGGCCCAGATCCAGGCACATGCTTGGAGCAATGTCGTAGAGTGGTCAAGGCATCTCGCACTCATGAAAAATCTCAAGACTCTTGGGCTTCTCACTTCAACGTTTCTAGCTCGCAATGACGTTCATGAACGTGCACTTGTGATGGCGTGGACAGTACACCACCCCTCGCTCGAGCACCTTGCACTCTGGCACGGTTTTGGCTCACCTGGATACAAAATGCACTATTGGCATTTTTTTGATGGGACATGGTCAAAGCGCCGTGCATGCATTGATCCCGTCTTTAATTTTTTCTTCATGTCACATATGAGCACTCGTTCTTCGTCCTAATTGCCTGTGTTATTCTTCAATACCTTTATACATCTTTGGAGACACTGTTACCTCATTAAGGTAGTTGCTTGCTCTATCACGGTTTATTCTGCAACATATCTTTCAAGTTTGGACGCCTGTCTGAGTACCCGGCATCTCCTGTTCGCACTACATACTTACATAACAACATGCTGCTTTGATGTGTACCATGTAGGAGGTTCGAAAATATTCATTAGCAGTAACGCCAAAACTGTTGTTAGATGCCCCATGTCACGGTGGTGGTGCCAAACGCCAAACGCCAAACGCCAAACGCCAAACGCCAAACGTCAGACGATTCATTTAATCATTATCATAGTTTGGCAGTGTTGCTGAAACTTGAGGCCTTGAGGACTGTGAAAGGCACTGCGTCACTAGGAGATCATATGTACATGGAAGTTCGAATGTTGTTTGATTTCATCGCGGATTCCAGGGTCACCCGTGTTTGACCCTTTGTGTTGATGGGTTTTTGCATTTCCCAGTATAAGTATATACGATTTGCAATGTAGATCTATGTATACATGGTACAAAACAACTTTATGAACTCGCCTTCTAATAATTTACTTGCTACGGCATCACTTATTTACCAGTAGCACCTCGTATCATCGCCCCAAGTTTAGCGAGCACACTCATGTCAAGCTCTTTAATACGTTTTGCCAAGTCTTCAAAACCAGCCCTCATATCCTTCCTTTGCTCCTCAATCAGTGATTCATGGAAATCCAATCGTGCATCATGAGTGTCTCCTATTTTGTCCAACTTCTCAATCAAGATTCCAAAATAACCTTCAATCTTGGAATCCAGCGCCTTCAGGGCCTGCGCCTGGCTATGGTCCGCGTTGCTATGCACCGACTCGCTACAGCCTTCGCGGGTAGTCAAAAACCAAATTCAAGACTGAGGTTTTATCAGTACTCACTCATAACATCAGTCGGCAGGTCCTGTAAAATGTTCCATTCAACTGAGCTTTGGTCACCCAATGATCGAGGGACGCTGTCACGTGGGGTATAGTTGACTGCTAGCACGGTCGTCACCATGCGTAGTAGTCTAGATGGATGAATACTACGAACCATGTTTCTGAGTGACACTGGTGGCCGCCATGTCGAAAAATTTCTCGTAGATAGAGACTGACCTATGGATACTTATATACAGTTTGAAGCTTTCAGAATCTTTGGCAAACTCTAAACGGAGGCAGTATCAAGGGCCTGGAAATCATCAACGTGGCATTGTTCACCTAGTGTTGCAATTATGTCCCCGGGGTTTGTACCGTCGGACCTGCGGACCTTTAGCTCCCTTGAGAAAGTTGTCCACAGCGCCGTGGTACCTAGAACACCGCACGGCCGGAATTATCCGACATTGCGCCACCGAGGGAGCATTTAGTAACGTCATCCTGGATCTTTTGTTGAGTTTGTTGACAGGGAGTTGGTTTGTTATGGTGGTTTTTATGTAAGCACAGCTGGCAGCCATCTTCGAGGGGGAACACTAATCAGATTCGCGATGTTGCCTATTCTGTCTTTTGTTTTGTGTTCTCGATTGATAAATACAACCCATATGTCGAGTACTATTCATATGGCCCTTCGGGCCCTCTCTTTTTTACTTGTGATGTGATTTCTGCTTTCTTATTCCCAATGATCTTATTTTCTTTGACATGCACTTGCTAGACCGTCGTATGGATTATAAGCTAGGTCTGCTTTTCCTCGGATCATCCTTGCTTTCTCCATCGAAACATGGTCTGATCAATTTCTCATTTCCGCAGTGATTTTAGAACTCCGTCTGGAGTGCTTTCATCGGTAGGACCTCTGTTGTTCTTGAGTGATACGGCAGCGTGAAATGGGGTTGAATTTGACCCATGATGCCTCTAATCAGAGCCTTTTCGAATAGTCTCACAACACCTGCCAGATCATTGTTTTGCCCAGGTTACTAGGCCACGATGCTCTCGTATCTTCCCCCACTCTCATCTGAATACCGGAACCATGATGCAGCGCCATGGCAGTCGGGGGACTAGTGGAGGCCTTAGACCTGTCCGTTTTCCTTTTATGTTGAGCGGTACCTAGCATTGAAGAGGTTGTAGGAACGCATCTTGGACCTGCCTAAAGTCGAAATCACGTTGGGCCGGGATTATGACTTTCTCCCCCGAATCTGGTATTGTCCTATATCCCCCGATAAACACAAACTGACAGACCAAGCTCCGTAAGGGGAAACTGGCCCCAGAGGCAAGGCTATGGCGATGCAAAACGTCAAACGCAATGCATGAGGCAAACGTGAGGCATGCAAAACGCCACAAACGCCGTCAGATTTCTATCTGGACGATTGAATATTGATTTTCCTAATCGCACGTGTCAGCCGCGTCCTTTGTCTCCTATGTCAGCCACGTCCTTTGTCTCCTATGACAGCCCTTCATCAGTAACTGATCTCATGTCTAGTAAGGTAGGCCATCATTAATTCCCCTCAAATGACATCCCTTTGTACCGACGGCTAGGACAAGTAAGCCACTCGGGTAAGTTATTTGTCTTGATCGTCTGTTTTATATTATGAATTAGTGTCGTTTACCCAATATCCCTGCCTCTCACCATCATTTCTGTCTCCAATGATACCTACATCTATGCGGCTTATGATGGGGCACCTGTTGGGTAGTCTAGTTCTCAAATCTTTGATAAGCCCTCCGTTGATGACCTTTTTAGGCCAAATCATAATCCAAGTTTTTTGCGTCGCCTCGCGCACTTCTATGTGCCTCATGATGGGACTTCTGTTAGGTAGTCTAGTCCCAATATTTCCGACGAGCCCTACACTGACGAGCTTTTTTAGGCCACACCGTCGTCCAGTTTTTTCACATCGCCTCGCACGCCCGCTTTCGGCGGAGACAAATGGACCTGGTCGCATACCAAGATCTTACCAAGGTCGAAGCTCGCATCAATGAACTCACCGGCGCGGTCCGAGAGCTGAAAGAGACACGAAACAGCCTGACCCCTCTATTCAAACTGCCAGTGGAGCTCGTTATGATTGTTTTGTCCTTGCTTGTTGCAGGAGATGAGCCGGATGCCCATAGTCTTGTATCTTGCAGCCAAGTGTGCCGTCAGATGCGGCAAATATGTCTGGAGAATCCGTCCCTCTGGAGAGATGCTATGAATGTGTCGGCATGTCCCAAATTCATGGCAATGATATTGCAACGCTTGGCACCTCTTCCTTTCAGTATCACCATTGATTTTGCGCAGTGGAACGCTGAGGATCCTCAAATACCGAACTGCGCTACCAATTTGGGCCTCGTAGCTTCCGCTCTTCATCGGCTCAACAATTTTCATATTCATGCGTCACCATCGGTTGTCTCCGCATTGTTATCCCGATTTCCTCACCGCGCTCCCACATTGGAAACTTTGTACTTGGGAGTATCGCCCATGATGGGCGACTTAGATCACGTCCTGCAGGTACCTGACGCCCTTATGATGCTGGATGCGCCATTGTTGCAGAAACTCTGTTTGTATGGATGCATCTTTTCATGGCACAGGTTCACTTTCACGAACCTGGTCGAATTACGCGTTGTTGGCTTCCCCGACGAAGTTAAACCATCCCTTACGGCCGTCCTTTTGGTATTATCGAAGCTCCCTTTCCTCCAAACGCTAGTTTTGCGAGATGTCTTGTTGAAAATCGACAACACTCCTGAACAACATGCCGAGCCAGTCCAGTTACCGTGCCTCCAATCCTTGTGCATTCACTGCCCTGTAGTGGATTGTGCAATCTTTCTCGATGCTATTGCAACGAAGGAGCTCAGAGTTTTGGATCTCGTTTGCCAGGATACCGCGCAAAATTCACTAACGGCAGAAATGATGAAATTTCATTTGGCCCTCCAGGTGAAGACAAGGGCTATGGACGTGCGCTCCGTGTCCATGCACTGTGACTTTGATAACGTCCGTCTTATCGGCTGGACTTTCACGGACACCAATTGCGAGAACGCGCAAGCCCTCGTCATGGTTGCATTTCATTTCACTCAGATTCAATCTACAGACAACATAGTACGCAGACTTGTTACCTTTACCAAAGGTATCGCTTTGTCTTGAGTACAATGTGTGCGGTTACACATGGATGCGATATATGAGGCCGATGCCGATGATGTAGCCTGGCACACCGTATTGTCCCCATTTTCCTCGGTTACTCACCTTCACCTCAGCCAGCCGTTGCGGTTCAAGATCCTGTCATGCTTGCTCAACGATGCTCGTCGAGCTGTCAGACTGGCCGTCATCGACCCAACACAGTCTTTCATCCTCTTACCACTTCTCGCCCTACTAGATACTTCGTCTGAACTTGAAGGAGTGGAGACAGGATTGATACAGCATCTCACATATCAGATCAGCATACTGAGGGGTATATACATGATGTTATCTAGAGAATCACGTGGTCTCTTTCTTGATGATGCTTGATAGGTACCTACATAACAACATTTGCGGGGCAGGCGACCAAGTATTCAGAGTAGAAATTTGGATAATTTGATTTTCTTTGGCACGCCTCTGTAGACTAAGGCATTCCATGACATCCCCTTGTACATAGTAAAAACAACTGCTGATGCAATTTGTATGCAAGATGACAGGCGAGGCTAATGTGTTTTGACATTCTTTGTTCTACACTGCACTCGTCAATGTAACCGTGTTGCGGTGGCTCTTAAACTACTGTTACATCTCTTTAACGACATCTTGCCTCTTATCGACATACTTAGATGAGGTCCGATGTGCATAACTCGATCCAACTTAACATGAATTCCGACCTTTGTGCATATCCAATGCACGAGTTCGTGCACCTAGGTTTGTCATTCTCTCCCTACTAGATCTCATGGCATCCCGAAAATTTCGTTTTCAATCAAGAGTACAATACCTAGTGGCACTCTGCTCGGCAAACACTGTGTACGGACAATGCATCTGCGTGTTCGCCCGCCCCCAAGAGAACGCCGTCTACCGTAGATGATATAGGCGAGAATTTTCGTGTTCTGACACCTTTTGCTTCAGAGCTTCACAAGCACCAAGGAAAGTGCCACCCAAAAAAGTGATGACTTGTTGAACGTAGGTCCTCTCTTAGTTCTTGTTTACTACATCCTCAACGATGTGCCGTCAGTCGCCTGCTGTGCGTCCTTCGCCCCTCATTTCTAGCCCAAGCCCCAAGGCTATTTCCCTCACCAACAAGTCTTTGTTCGACAGCGCCAGCCAAAAATATAACGATTTGCTGAATGTAAGTCCTCCCCTGGGCTCTTATTCACTACGTCCCTAATGATGCCTTGTCAGTCGCCTGCTGTACGTTCTTCACCTCCCATCCCCAGTCCGAAGGCCGTTTCCCCCACCAAAGATCCCAAGTTCTTCAAAGGATCGCAACACCTGTCTCCACAAATCCCAAGTCGCTCGATGCAAAATAAGTCGAGGGTAGTTATGCTCTGACAAACAAAGCATCCACCATGCGCTAATTGGCATTTTAATCAGGATTTCCGTCCATCTCAGATTATGCAGCGTCAACTGTCTCCGCCTCTGGAACTTTCTGATCTATTGCAGGGTCCACGAACACACACAAATCATTTCTAGATCAATGCTGGTGGCGATTTTAATGCGCAAGATGAGCGGAACGGAGTTTCCCCTTCTAGTCTTACTCCCGTACATGACGCACACGTGGATACCATTTTTCCAACATAGTGCCATTGTGAAGTACTCTTGTTTGCATTGTCCGTTGGCGATAGCTGGGATAAAACAACATGTATCTTCAAGGTCGCTGTAAGTGCTGATTTACTTACTGGTCTCAAATTTGAAGAACCTGACTGTCATGTACTTAAGGAACCGTCTGCTGATCACCATGTTCTTTACCATGAGAGGCTTTACGTGTGGTAGCCACGTGTTGACTAGGTCTCCCCGCGGCATCAAAATCTGGACAAAAGTAAGGTGTAATTTAAAATTTCTGCTCCGTTCTCAAGCAGTATCCCAGGATGGCGTTTGCTTGCAAACATTCTGCAGTCCACATATCGTCCAGTTCTTACAATGAGTGTCTTTTGGAGATGGTGAATGATATTGAACTCTGTATGTCGCTTCCAAAACATAATTATCGATAAGTGTGTGTCCTGTCTGTCGAGGGGAGTGAAATCGTGAAACCAGTACGTCTTGTCCAAATTATACAAGATCAGAAAACCTGACATTCCTTGGGACAAAGATGGGGAGGTAAATACCACATTTTCGAGGTCAAAATTGACAAAGCATCCGAGAAGGCCTTTGAAACTTACAGCTTCGGGCATGTTCAACTTCGACGGATTGTTGTTATATCGGACGGCCATCGTATTTTAGGCATTGGTCCTAGGGAAGCTCCTAACAGGATCTATCCCAGTCGTCCTACAAGAGTGGAAAAGCGCATTATAGGCAAGTGACCCACCCATGTGAAGATCGATGACAACTCACGAACATTTCAGTATATAATACGCATACACGTCTCTGTGAAAGGTGGGCCGCTGCTTGCTCACATCTCAATAACAACATGCCCGACGTGCGACCTGTGTAAGCGATGTTAAATTGGCAAGAAACAACACCCACCTCCTCTTTTCGTTCGGGGATCAGGTTCGTAGTTCGCGACGAAAACAACATGATCACTTATGCTTTGAACTACAGTCCCCTCCTCAACTCTGGAGGATGGATTTGGTCGGGGGCCGGGGTCGGACTTCCTGGTGATTGTGCGAGACTCACATCTCGTCATGCATTTTCGTCTCCAGTCTCCATTGAATATATTGGATAAACGTTTCAACCCTTAACCTTGTTGGTATAGTCGCCCCTCCCCACCTTCGTGTCCTCACGTTCGTTCGTTTGAAAATTTAGTCCTCGTGAGGGACGTATTTGGATAGTATCCTGCGCCGTCATATACTTATTGTGGAAGCGGGTGACATGTTGCATGTATATGTGATGACTTATTGACGTGTTATTTGGTTGCTTACATAACACCCTGCAGAAGTTTGGTGAGTGTAGTGATCAGTACTTGGACCACCGTCGGTGCGGCGTGCGCACAGTACTCAGTCCTTCCTATGAATCAACTAATGAAAGCCGTAGCGCTCGTTCCATACACTGGTGACTCTTATATACACGAAAAGGGAGCAGAGAAGTTGCTTGCGATACTTAGGTCCTCTCTAGCGTAAGCGATAGTATCTTTGGCGTCTGGTACCTGATGGACAGCGCACAGTCAGATGATCTTCGTCCGATGTTTATGGCATGCGCGCAGAACGACGCGCTGCCATTTCGTTGGGGTCGCTGAGCAGTTGATAGCCCTCGGCCCCTCAGGTACGTAAGCTTGACGCTCCAAAGTTTGCACTAATGTTTCTTTTCAGGGTATGCAGCCTCGCTGAGCTTGTCCGACACATAGGATCGCTATGATGTGTAGTAGACGGGCTCCAAGGTCTTCAGCTCTCTGAAAGTTGCATTGGAGCGCCTTGTTACTGAGAAACCTACTCTACTCGGAGTGAGCACGCAGACAATGGGATTGGAATTTTTCGTGCGGGTGATAGTGTTACACCATCGGGATCCAAGTACGTTCACTCGTTGTATCCGATGCAACAGAGAATTTGGGTGCCTGATTTCCACATATTCAGGTAAGATTTTTGGAATGTTCGAAAGTCGCTCTCATTTGCATTGGGCAGCTGCTTGCAGATGGCACGTCTATCGATCCTTTCTGATAGATGACATTGCTGCTGCCTTGGATCAAAGACATCGCCAGCTCTTCACAGAAAGTGAGTACGCTAATTCTCCTTCGAGCTTGTACCATGCTAATCAAAGCCATGATTGGGTTTTTTTACCAGGATGCTGCTAAGCGCTTTACCTTTGTTTCACCGACCAGCTGTTACTGACGCGGTGAAAACGTCAAACGTAGTGCATGAGGCAAACGCAAGGCACGTAAAACGCCATGCGGGACTACCTAAAAGAGCTAATAGATCCCGCATTGCTCTAGATGTCTTTGCATTCGCCTTCTAACGGCGCTCGCAGATCATCCTGAGCGCCCCCACTTCAACCTTCTCCTGTAGGCCTGAATTAGTTCAAGGAAAAGCAGTGAAATTTTTTTCCAAGGGCTGACCTTTTCACGCAAGACTGCCAAACTTGGTATGTTGTGGCGCTCCACCTTTTCTTTCCATCGCTAATCTTTATTCCCTTTCAAGCTTGACCCGCCCTTGCACACCGCATAACGTAATCCTTTGTGTAAACGCCAAACGCCAAACGCCAAACGCCTCACATGAAACGCAATCCTCCCTTCAAATGTCCTTTGTGCTGATGGTATGGTGTGTATCCCGTTTTTCGTTTTACCAATGTACATGCGATCACGTGCATAAGCCGACAAAGGGACATGTCCATATATGCCACTCTATAGTATTGCTAGTGCCCCTTGCTTTCCTTCCCACTATTTCCATACTGCTCTATCCATCTTAGCATACGCAATGGGAAAGAACAACTTTGGAAAGCCACAATGGCTCCCCTCCCTGTTTTCGTTCAGCCGCCCAGGTAGGCATCCAGTTGAATCGGAGAGATGTTTTTAATTGCTTCATAGCGAACCGCATGGCTCGAATTGAAGAGGCCCGTGGGTCAGTTCTCCCTGTGTCTCCACCCACACGTGGTGCCCCAGCATCGCAGGTCAGTGCCATCACTGAGGCCCTACGCGTTGTTCGAAGTCATACGACGTCAATGCCAAACAAACCGACAACGAATGAAACGCCCTTACTGGAAGAGTGTCTTGAAAATGATGACTCCGCTGCTGGCCCACGGCTCCCAAACCACTCTGCTGAGAGGACTACGGATGAAATATTCCCTGATGCAGGTGGCTCTGCTGTTGACAAACAGATCTCAGAGGATGGAGACGATATCTGCAAAGACAAGTACACGGCGTCCCACCAGACGCCAAATCATGAAGACCATGGTGGGTACATGGATGAGGACGGTGGGCCAGAACATGGAGACAACATCAATGATACTGACGCACTGGAGATGGACCGGGATGATTGCGGTGGGCTGACTGACTCACATCAACGGCGACAAATCAATGTATCTAGCGGACTAGTTCTGGTGTCCCATCAGACGCTCAATGGTGAAGATCGCGGTGGGCACATGGATGGGAGGCATGCGCGTGGTGGCCTAAGCGAGCAGACGGATGAGGGCAGCGAACCAGACCACTGGGACGAATGGCATGGATTCACTGGTGATGAAGAGCACACTGAGCTGATGGATGACGGCAGTGGAGATGCGCAGATGGACGTCGCAGGTAGCGAGTGTGGCAAAGGCCTTGAAAAGCCGACCGCTGAAGCAGGCATGGAAGACCTGGTATGTTGCGCTTTGTTGCCTTATAGCTACTGACTATACTCGATGTAGGGGATAGTAGGAATGGAGGAGTTGGCTGAGAGAGGATTTTTGAATAACATGGTTAATTTTTACGGTCATGTCGTTTTACAGCTACTGATGGCTTCCATATATAGGAAGCGGGAGATTCTACCAGACAAACGCACTCCAAGCCCACCAAACGCTTTCTACGGCCATTGAGAGAAAACGTTGCAAAGGTAGCCGCAGCAACTCGGCAGGTGAAGTCATTTCATGTGTGCTCGACAGCCTATCATCTGACATATTTTACGTTGATCAAGATGAGGGTACCTTCCACAGGTGCTCCGTCGGCGCCCTCTTCAGCCGTGCAACATACAGACCGTCCCAATGATGATCTTGCCAAGCTTATCTCGGATGCAGTTGGAGAAGCCATGAAAGGAGTATTAGCACGTCTACCTAGAGCGCATACTGCACACAAACCTCAAACTCGAAACCATGCCCATGATGATGGAATGGAGGCCGACATAGATGACGATGAAGACGATTATAAACCCAAACCGAAGAAGATTAAGGGAAGGCCGAAGCGTCGTCCAGGGGCCAAAAATGAATTCCTTGTATGTAGTCTTATCCTTAAAAAAGTTACGTCTTCGAGTTGACTTCATTCGAGCGGATGATTCGAGAGCACGGTCTCTTGCTCACACACCGCGACACATCGGACTCTGACTTTTACGATGTGCCGACGCCTGAAGAGGTAGCTGCATACGACCCTACTAAAGGACCTTGTTGCACAGCGGAACGCTTCCGTATGGACATCCGAGGCTTTCCAAGAATGCTTGGAATGTCTCTGCAGCTAAAGTTTTTGCCCGCAGCTTCCAAGAGGCTCATGCACAATTCAGAGATATGGCACAACGTGAAGTGGAAAGAGCATGGACGACGCACTTGGCCTACCTCAAAAATGTGTATCAGAAGCAGACTTCGAAGGCTCGAGATATTGAAGCTGACAAACAACGTCATCGTCGCAAAGAACGTCGAACGCAGGTATATTGGTCATTTCATCTCACATCCTTGTACTGATCGGACATTGCAAGATGTATTATCGTCGCATGGGCGTTGCTGAAAGCTGCCGTCACCTGTGTAATGATGGACTTGCGATCGTCAAAGAGTTGGGGATCGACGGCATGAGCTCGGACGAGTCCGACCATCCACCAGGGAATGGCATTCCCGTCTATCAGGTCCGAATCAAACAATGGTGTTTGTCCAAGGTAACAGAGATACTGCGAGCGTGCGATGCCCTGCATTTGAGGATGAGATATGGTGGAGACTGGGACGCATCGCCTGGAGCTTGGCCTCACCTTCGCATTCCATCACTGAAGCACAGCACCAGGGCTGCAGCGCTACAGCTTCCTTCCAATTTTTACAGCCCGAATTGGCTCAAATCACTTAACGAATTTCAAAGAGATGCGCTGCAGCCTCGGATCGAGGGATATAATCTTGAAGTTCCTGAACAGATTGCCAGGTAAGTCTTACTGCGACTCCCTATGAGGTTCTTCCATTAATAGTTCGATCAGAGAGGTAAAGAAATACGACCTCTCTATATATGCCATCGTCAGCGGGAAGGCGCGACCCACCTCAGCTGACGATCAGTAAGTGACACATTCATACGCTGGTCCGTCAACTAGTTATACTATTATTTGTGAAGCTCCATAGTTGGAACCATTATGATATTTTGTCTCTGTCTGAGGTACTTAGTACTCGAGGATATCAATGAGGTTTGTTGTTTTGAGGCTGAGCAGCAATTGAACATTCACGCGTCACGTTGAACGTTGATCGCGCTTCAAATACAGGCCATCTTCACTCATATCTACTAGTTTGTAGATCAGCTTTAATCTCCTAGGGTCATATCACGTTCGAAGAGGAAAGATCTGTGGTTGATATTTGGCAGTACTGTAGAGCAAGCAGCGTTTGTCCTCATTTGGAAATTTACGCAAGATTAATTATCGCTTTAGCTTCATCGATGTGGCATGCCAATAAAATGTTCACTGAGCTCAGAAAGTCTGACATGAACTTCGATGCGGGTAAGAATGACGCAGAAATACAGCTGAATGAGTATAGGTATGTAATTTTTTGTTGAGGCCTTTCAGAGTATACTAATTCCCTATGTTGCTGCAGTGCTAGGCTCTATCCTCAGAGGGGAACTCTGTCATTGTTGATGGCAAATCTACGGGCACAAAAACTGGCAACCACCTAGAACTCCCTTTCGATTCCGCAAGCGCTAAGTCATGTATGTTTCCATTTCTTTATATCGGGGCTATCGATCCGACGATCTGGATTACAATGGCCTGTTTGTGATATCCTCATATGCAGTTTGAGAACAAGCTTCCTTTATTTCTTTCATGATTTCAGTCCCCTTGTGCATCGCAGAATGGATATAAACCGTTTTTTTAACCCTTCCAACAACTCGAATATGTTTCCCTTCCGTTCACTTCAGCTCGCCTACACAGGCATCCAGACAGCTCAGATTATTGTAGCTCTTCTCAACATGCCATTATATGCCATCTTTGTCACGTACATGGCGTGGGTGGCCTTAAATACCGGCTCCTTGAGTCAGCTTACCTGTTCTTTTCCTTATGCTTCCAATTTTCTCCCTTCATGCTGGCCATCGTCGCCATTTGAATCACGCCCAGGTGTGGACTATCAACAAGCCCTACAGGTAGAGTTTGATGGGCTTGAAAGTCTGCTGTCAAGCGGAGTGGACGCCATGTCTTTGTCTCAGCATATGATGCAAGCCCGTTTTTCTTTGGACGATCTCATTGTAGTTGTGCAGGCCAGTACTCTCGGCTCTCGTGATGCGCTATCCGAGGAGTTACTGAAGACCAATATGGAAGCAAAGGACATCGTTGTCAACCTCCAGCGATTTATGCACGGAGTTCAAAGTACTGCGGATCTGTGAGTGTCTAGAATATTTGGATTGTCATAGTGCCTGACTTCATCATACTAGTGTGATAGCTTCGAATGACTACTATGTCCAGCATCTCAACAAATCACTCTCCATAAGCCCATTCCGCACCTTCATCTGTGCGTCTAGTGATGCCACGCTTCGGTCCCAATGGTGTACCGCCCATATCCGAGTCAATGATGTCATTAGCACATACCTTCACTTCCTTGAGCGCTTCGAGGCTGCCCTGTTGCGCCTGCTCAAAACTGTTGCAGATCTCCAGAACTCCCTCGACAGGCTGGAATCTCGCTTTTCCGTCATCCGGGATCTCGTCGGTCTGGAATCACACGCTCTATCTATTGCAAAAGATGCGGTCCTCAGTGATATTCTCACGCTACTTGGATTTCATCGTAAACAGCTCGCTCAGTTCAGCACATGCTTCGCTGCTCTCAGCATGGTTGAAGCATATCGTAAGACCGCTTTGCATTTTGTTATGGGAGCACAGCACGGTTTGCTTGACATGGCTGAGGCTTTAGGAGCTTTGCGGGCTTTGACTGCTGAGCCCATGCTTACTGGGAAGTCCATCCCAATGAAAGCATTGATTGAGGCGATCAATTCAGGAGTTCACAGATTGCGGACGAGGAGCAGTGAGGTGGAGGGTCATCACAAGGCGCTTAGTAGTAGATGACTACCAGGATCAGCTTATTTTACGAAAGTTCGTGGACATTTTAAAGTCTGCCGATCCCCTACATATCAAATCGAGATACGATTATATTTATCAAACAGCTTGTGAGCATATTCATCAGAGAAACGTCATTGGCAGAGCGTCTTTGTGCGATCAGTCCTTTAAATTGACTTGAAGTGCGTTGATGAGTCAGCCTACTAGTACAATTCCAACACCGGTCAGGACCTGGCGTAGACCTCTAGTTTTCTCAAGCTTCCCTACACGTAACGACGACGACGACGCTGATCTGGAGGACTTGATATTCGGCGCTGAAGACGAGGAAGTGTTACGCAAAGACTAACAAGAGGGTGGCCTTCTTCGACTCACCTTTGTTGTGTCCGCTGGGTTTGATACGGCAGGTCCACCATGCTTAGTGCTAACTACAACGTAGACCGCGGACAGATCACCTGATGCGGGACACCTCATTTGGATTTGATACTGGTAAGATTCACGCTTCGATGCAGTTGGATTGGCTACTATTGTATTCGTAGGTGCCGACTTTGATATCGCTCAATGCAGTCCTGGTTATCTCGAACCTCGTGTCATGATATTCATCTTCAAGGCCTACCTCCGCGAACGAAAGTGGTCGATCAAATCGTGCATGTCGTATTCCTACCATGCGCCTTAGTTCCTGAACCAATTCTAACGAATCCTCTGTCGACTTCGTTCGAAGCGGAAATGACACCGGAACCTGTCTTACACACAATACGCTAGTCAAGCTTGACCGTCTTCGACTGGGCACCTAACCCACCTGCGACAAGGTAGATGTCACACAGCGTCTGTTATCCCGTGACTTATGTTACGGTCTGCCATCATACAAACCTCCAAGTCATTTCACAGTATCATTGATCCTATAGAGGAAGCACCTAACGGACTCCATCCCAGTCGTCCTACGAGAGTGGAAAAGCACATTATAGGCAAGTAACTCACTCATACGAAGATCGATGACAACTACTGTGAAAGGTGGGCCGCCGCTTACCCACATCTCAATAACAACGCGCCTGACGTGCGACTTGTAAAGTCAGATACCACTTTTCAGGATATAAGCGACATTAATTTGGCAAGAAACAACGCCTACCTCCTCTTTCGTTCGGGGATCAGGTTTGTAATTCGCAACAGAAAAATATGATGACCATTTATGTGGTCGGGGCCGGGGTCGGACGCCCGGAGGGGAGGCTCCCTCGTCTCCACCGTTTGTCTTCGCATTTTTTTCGTTTGTCCTGGCGTTCTTTCGGTTATCCGCGCGTTGATTTGTTTGTCCTGGCGTTGATGTGTTTGTCTTCGCGCCCTTTCATTTGTCTGCACGTTGGTTCGTTTGTCCTCATGTTCTTTGGTTTGTCCTCGCGTTAGTTCGTTTATTTCTTTTCGCGTTCGTCACATTTCGTCTCCAGTCTCCATTGAATATGTTGGATCAACGTTTGGCGGCAAGAACGATCACTTCATAGTCTCCACCGCTGACGATGTTGTGCAGCTGGAGTTATCCTCATTTGGGATCGAGAATCTGCTAATCTTCTTCATCACATTTATCCTAAGGACCCCGACCAGGATTCGACCTGTATATCATGCAATAATCTCGCAGGTGACCCTTTCGCGTTTGACGATGACAGTATTCGTACATGGTCAACATTTTTATGTCTCACTCCATAGACTTCATTTCATGATCCACAAGACATGACATCGTCCGAATCGCAATACAACCACTCTCCTAGAGGATGGCATGTGGACAGGATCCCCCTGGATAATTTCCTCAAGGTCGTTATGCCAACTCGGCGGTTGTGATCTCCGAGTATGACGTCAGCGGCTTTTTTTCCTGTCAAGGTTGAGTTCAGAATATGCGTATGGGATGGAAAGAAGTTCTTTCACGTTCATTCGTTTGTCCTCGCGCGCTTTCGTTTGTCCGCGTGCTGGTTCGTTCGTCCTCGCGTTTTTTCGTGTGCCCTCCCGTTTGTCCGAGTGTTGGCGTTGTTTTTTTTTGCGCTGATTCGTTTGTCCGCGCGTTTTTCCCTTTGTCCGCGTTGTTCTTTCGTGTTTCATCGTTCGTCGCGTTTTTTCGTGTGCCCTCGCGTTTGTCCGTTTTTTTTGCGTTGTTCTTTTGCGCTGATTCGTTTGTCCTCGCAGTTTTCCCTTTGTCCACATTGTTCTTTCGCGTTGTTTCGTGTGCCCTTACGTTTGTCCGTTTGTTGGCGTTGTTCTTTCGCATTTTTTCGTGTGCCCTCCCGTTTGTCCGTTTTTTTTTGCGTTTCTTTCGCGCTGATTTGTTTGTCCACGCATTTTTCCCTTTGTCCGCGTTGTTCTTTCGCGTTTTTGTCGTGTGCCCTTCCGTTTGTCCGTTTGTTGGCGTTGTTCTTTCGCGTCGATTCGTTTGTCCTTGCATTTCGTCCGTTTTTTTGCATTTCTTTTGCGCTGATACGTTTGTCCGCGTTGTTCTTTCGCGTTTTTTCGTGTGCCCTTCCGTTTGTCCGTTTGTTGGCGTTGTTCCTTCGCGTTGATTCGTGTGCCCTCGCGTTTGTCCGTTTTTTTCGCATTATTTTTTGCGCTGATTCGTTTGTCCGCGTTGTTCTTTCGCGTTTCTTTGTTTGTCCTCGCGTCCGTCTGTTTCCCCGCGTTTCTTCGTTTGTCCGCATTGTTCTTTCGCGTTTCTTTGTTTGTCCTCGTGTTTGTCCGTTTCCTCGCGTTTCTTCGTTTGTCCTCGCGTTTGTCCGTTTTTTTGCGTTGTTCTTTTGCGCTGATTCGTTTGTTCGCGCGTTTGTCCCTTTGTCCGCGTTGTTCTTTCGTGTTGATTCGTTTGTCTGCGCGTTGGTTCGTTTGTCATCGCATTGGTTCATTTGTCATCGCATTGGTTCATTTGTCATCGCATTGGTTCGTTCGTCTTCATGTTCTTTGGTTTGTCCTCGCGTTAGTTCGTTTATTTCTTTTCGCGTTCGTCACATTTCGTCTCCAGTCTCCATTGTTTGGCGGCAAGAATGATCAGTTCATAGTCTGCATCGCTGATGATGCTGTGTTGCCAAGAAAAATTGTTCTAGAGAGGACTGTCTAGCATTAAGTAGTTATTCTCGTTGTAGTTGAGCATGACATATAAGAGTCTGTTCGGCCACCAATATTTGCGCAAGTTAGAATTTGGTTCTGGCTTTGCTAATCGTCGGAGCTTGAACAAGATGTCATGCTCCGATAACGCTTACTATATGCCTTGTCCTACTATCAATACAATGCCTCTTGATCCTGATTACAACGAGGACACTAATGAGAATGAATATGACCTTGTGGAGGCAGAGGATATGGACTATGATGCAGAGGAGAGTGATAGGAGGTATCTGGCTTGCATCATGCAGATAGCCATGCATGCTATGCGCATGGTCATTACAGTCCTCAATGCAACAACTACTGCACTCGAAGCTTACTCAAACACCTACTATGACAAAGAGCTGTATCATACCTCCTCTTTGTCGGGGACTGCATGGGTTACCAAACTTCTCACTGGACACCCTGAATGCATCAGATGCGAGCTCAGGGTCCACAAGCATGTTTTCTATGTGCTCATCAATCTCCTTTGGCAAGCAGGATGCAGAGATTCCAGGCATGTACTGCTAGAAGAGCAGCTTGCTATATTTCTCTATGCATCTGTCACAGGTCTCTCGATTCGCCATCTTGGTGAACGCTTTCAGCAGTCCAACAAAACAATATCAAAGTACATATATTGTTGCTGTCCTGGTATCAAGCTTATGTTCTTTCAGGTATTTTAAATGGGTTCTTTTTGCATTCTCCTCGTCACCGATATATACAACATACATCTGCCTGCCTGACGTAGATAGCCCTCCTCCCCCAGAAATCATGAAAAACCCGAAGTTTTTCCTGTTCTTTGCTGACACTATCGGAGCCATTGATGGTACACACATCACATGCCATCCTTCTGGTGAAGATTGGCATGCCACTTGGGATCACAAGGGGAACTTCTCTCAAAACTGCCTTGTGGCATGTTCATTCAACCTTCCGTTTACCTACATGTTGAGCAGTTGGGAGGGGTCAGCTGCAGATGCTCATACTACTGATTTCAATATCCTTGAGGGAAAGTATTATCTTGCAGACACTGGATTTGGTTTGTGCAATGAGCTTCTGGTCCCGTTTTGGGGTGTGCGTTCTTGCAGAGTGGGGTCGTACTAATACTTTGTATGATGTGTTCTGCTAGTGCCATTCATACTTATGTTCACATCATTACATAGGCCTTGTAATCGCAAAGAACTTTTCAATTTGCATCATGCAATGCTTTGAAATGCTGTTGAGCGCATTTTTGGTGTCATCAAGTGCCGATTTTGTATCCTTCTCCTCCCGCCAGAGTACAAAATGGACATTCAAGTGTGCATTCCTCCTGCCTTGTGTCTTGTGCACAACGTTATTCAAGTTCACGATCCAAATGACATGATGAACTATTGTAATGTGTTAGATGCGCACATTCTCATTGACACTGGAAACCTTGCTAACGGTCCTCCTACTGAGCAAGCATGCACTCATGCGAGCCTCCATTGTGACCAGATTGCTAGTGAGATGTGGGAGGCCTACAACAGGGAAAGGATTCAGAGGGGGGAGCAGGCAATCATAGAACCACTAGTACTGTAGTTGCGTTAATACCATAGCCATTCAGACCCTCATCGATGACTATGATCCAAAGTATCTCCGTCAGATAATGACATTATTGTCAGATTAAGACCAGACCCTCATCGACGACTATGATCCAAAGTATCTCTGTTAAATGATGACATTGCTTTGCTACTTCAAGTACAATATGAGAGAACATGACATGACAAGAAGACATGTTACACTACTTTGAATGCTGCTCTAAAAACAACTGCTGAAGACTATCTACCTCAATAGCGAGATAAATATCAACAATAGCGATGTCAGCCTGAAATTTATTCAAGATATTGAGTAGTTGTACATCCTCTAGACCCTCACTCTGCAACTTTCTCACCGCCTTCTGCCTGCACAAAGGGATGGGATCTACTGATCGCACCAAGGTGTTGGAGGTGTTGGCCTCAAGAGCATTGGCCGCACGCTCAAACATCATGTTAAGACCGCCAATACTAGTCCCCATCTGCTGGATGGCCACAGGCATCATCAGGCATGCAGACTTCCCATTGACTTCATCACTTACAATGGTAACTTCATGACAGACCTCATCTGCAATTGCTTTATCACCACCCTCAAATGTGGGAAATTCCCCCATATCCCTTCCCTTGGCAGGGTCCAGGAGTTCATCAAGAGTTAGTAATTGACTGAAAATATGATTGTGCACCTTGAGATTGTCGACAGATCACATAAGGTCAGCTTCAGTGGAGGAAAGTTGGTCAGCTGCTTGCTGTGGATGTGCGCAAATACAAATTTTGAGGCTGGTGCGACGAGATGCAGCTTCTGCAAGTGCATTTATAGCATTCAAAGCCATATCTGCATCACCTTTGGCATCCATGATGCTGGTCTCCAATCTGAATCTACATAGTGTTCATGAAGATGAGCCTTTAGGTCATTCTTGACTACTGGAAGGGACATTTCGGTGGTCGCAAACTTGCAGACAATACTCCATGTGGCAGCATCAACATGAGGCCTTGAGTCTAGGCCTGCTTTTGGATCATTGCCATGAAAAATTGAGCACTGAAAATGAGAACATCAAATAATTGACTCACAGTTGGATTTTGGTGTGATTCCAGCAATGTTTGATGGTCTTGGATGTAATGGTATACCATGCTTGCTTTGTCATTGTCATACCTGTGAGAATGTTGAGTTTATAAATGTCTTGTTCACCAGCATTATCAAGGTCAATCGTGTGCATGCAAAAATTATGGCAATATATTGCCTTGAAGCATCAAATGATTCCCATGTCACATGATTGCACAAATGGTGTCATATTGGGCCTGAAATACATGTTCGATAGATGATATGAGATGCTGTGAGCAGAGAAGTTATCAATAAACATGCAGATATGCTGGTTTTGTCACTTCATTTGAAGGTCAAGCTTTTTGACCCATCTAGACAGTGCATTAGGTATCATCAACAGTCACAGGATCATGTAAACATACTCTTCGAATAGAGCTGCTGTCATCCAAGCCTTCTTATTGTTTTGATAATAGAACCCACACTGTTCTGGTGACTGCTTCTTGAAGCATCGTGGTTTCTTTGCCCTGACAATAAAAATAGGCTTGAACCTCTCACTTTCATCTGTGTTGCAAGCTAACCTAATGGATATGCAAAATTTCTCCTTCTTCTTGCCACTCATTTGTTGTGTTGCAAAACCATGATCTGGAGGTGCACTAAAAATAAAGAAATTAAGCACTGTGAATTACAAAATGAAATGAACACTCACTATGGAAAGAATGATGTCTCATCAAAGTCCCACCAATCTTGAGGAGCAAACTTTGCTAAAATACTGCGACAATGTTCTTGTTCTGCAGAAACAGCTTTGGTGTCCACAGATCCAGATTCCCCATGCTGTCAGTACTCACAGATCTTGTAGGCTTTGCAAAATGACTGAATCCATGCTTCCCCTAACAGTCTCTCATTGTCCAGGACATTAAACTCATCCTCAAACCTTTTCCATTTCTCTTGTAACATAGGCCCAGTCACCATTTCATGTTTATTTTCCATGTGCCTGATCCACAGAATCAAGGCACGCTCTATGTCAGGTCTGGTAACCACCATTGGATGCTTTGATGACAATGCATTAGGGTTATTGTTGACACAGGCTTCCATTTTGGGCCTTTCCCTTAACTTGCGAGACAAAGTCGACTGTGTGAAAATGAGAGTAAGATTTTGACAAGAAGATCATTCAGGTGCAAGAGCCAAAGTTCAAGCAGTGTCCTTTGTGATGATTTTCTGCTGTTTCACAGGTCAGTTGCATGCTGTGGGCTTGTCGCAGGGTTTACACTTTGAGTTTAGGGACATTTTTGTGTATGATACTGTTGTAATTGCTCACTAGCTTCTATACATAGTTCAAAGAAACAATGCTGCACAGGTGGAACAATACATTAATGCACCACCTTATGTTGCACCCTATTAATTTCACACTTCATAATGCATTTGCCTCAGTGCCTGGAGAAGCCTCTTTGACTACTGACCCATAGGTGGACCCTTGACAGTCCATATTGTGTGTTCTGGTCTAGAATAAAATGTCTAATTCTTGCATGTTCTGAGGAGTATTATCCTGCAATCATGTTTAATTTTTTTGCTCTGAACATGATAAATTTTTTACAACTGTTATCCAGGAAAAATATACTGCAAACATCATTTATTTATTCTTACAAAACATGGGGGATATTTCACAAATTTCCACTTACCAAATATATGAAAGAAATTTTGAGAGCTTCTTGGCTTTTTGTCAACAAAACATTGAAAAAAAAAAAAATCTTTTTTGTCATATTTTCTGATACTGTTCTTGGATCAAACATGTAGTGAACTGGATGAAGTAATTGAGACTCTTGGTGCACAGAACATTTGAAAAATACAGACAAGAAAATTAACATTTTTGTAAGCTGGTATTTAGAAGAGAATAAATGGAAAATTCAAAATTATTTTGGAAGGAACATGACCAATTTTTGCATCATGTCCCACACATAGAAAATGCTTGATACATGAATTAAAATTTTTCAATGTTTTAACAGGCAAAATGAAAGGAAATTTCTATCTTCTCAATCAATGTTTTTTGAATGTTTGGTAGAGGAAAATTGGAAAATGCCTGCAGTGTATCTTGTTCATATAACGTTAAACACTGCTTATTTCCTCCATTTAGTATATCCTCCTTTCCGGTTCATCGGTTATGCCTTCTTCCGGCTATGTTCTACTGATCCGTTTCACTTGTGATTAATTCCCGGTTATGTTTACTGATCCGCTTCACTTGTGATTACCTTCCGGCTTATGATTGACTTCTAATAAGCGTTGCTTATACTTTGCGATACTTTGTGCATAGCCTCTCGCGTAGTTCTATCGTATATAAACTCTTGTATATGTCCTTAGCACCTCAGTTCGAATATCATCTTAGATTGTTCTCATCCCGTTATCCGGACTCGAGTCTTAACAACTCTTGTCACCCTCCGAGACTTAAGGATTGTATCCGATAGTCTATACACATCCGCCTCTATCTACGGATAGTCTATACTCTGCTAGATTCTAGTCCTAGACTTGTCTAGACTAGTCCTTATACTCTCGTCCGATATCCGGACGCCATCCGGATCCGCATACGTTACTATTCCTTATCTTCGGATAGGAATACGATACCAATCCTTACCTTCGGATATCCTACGATACTATTCCTTGTCTTCGGATAGGAATACGTTACCTTTCTCTCTAACCGGATACCATACGATAGTCGTCTGGACCTACGGATACGCTACAATAGCCATCCGGATCTTCGTGTACGATACTTATAGCACTCTGAAATACGGGGCTATACTCGGGAAAGGGGCACAGCGTACGAGCTGAGGCCGAAGCCCTTTGGATCTGTTACCCTTGAGCACGACCTTAACAGTATATTCGAACTCACACCTTTCCGAGTATACTTACAACTTCCTCCATGGCACCTACTAGAACTACACAGAACTCCCTCCGTAACGCTGGACTTGTGTCCACGTGACGAGACCCTACACCCATAGTCAATACCTTCACCAGTTTCTCTCAACGCCGCGCTAGTATATCTGGACCGGCTCAGAGTATATCCGAGTTGATGAACCGTAGGCACCCAGAGACCCCTACGCGTACTCCATCCGGATTAGCCCCGGACGATGAAGATCCTGACGATGAAGATGATACTCCAGGCGGAAATCCACCCGACGATGAAGGTGGAGATCCGGATGATGAACCCGACCACGATGAAGACGATGATGGCCTTAACGCTCAGGACCGTGTTTTCATGCGGCTATCCGAAGCCATCAATAACCTTGCGCGTAATAACAGACGCACCTTCCCTTCGGACGACTCTAAAGTCAAGGTTCGCGAACCAGATACCTTTGATGGATCTGAGCCTAGGAAGTTGCGCGCGTTTTTTGTTCAATGTGAGCTTAACTTCCAGAGTAAACCCAAGACTTTCTGTTCGGACCGGGCCAAAGTTAACTTCGCCCAGTCTTATCTTAAGGGCATGGCCCTCGAATGGTTTGAACCTGACCTCCTTTCGGACGGATTAAGTCCTCGTCCGGATTGGATGGATAACTACTCCGAGTTCATGCTAGAACTCCAAACCAATTTCGGACCCCATGACCCATCCGGAGATGCTGAGATGCAACTCGAGCAACTCAATATGCGCGAAGGACAACATATTAATAAGTACGTTGTAGAGTTCCAAAGGCTTGCTTCGCAGGTCCGCGGATGGGGTGACGGAGCCTTACGTCGCCAATTCTATAACGGACTTCCAGCTCATATCAAGGACGAAATCAGTCGCATGGGTAAACCCGCTACCCTCTCCGAGTTCAAAACCCTTGCCCAGACTATCGATGCCCGTTACTGGGAACGTAAGGGTGAAATCTCTAGAGAAACCAAATCCGCATCATCCAATCCTCCGAAACCATCCACATCCGACCGCGCTAGTTCCCATCCATCCAGATCCGGAAGTCACAGATCCGGACAGAACAAATCCGCTAAACCCGCATCCGCGTCTACCTCGTCCGCTCCGAAAGCACCGGATCTTAATACCAAGCTGGGTAAGGACGGAAAGCTTACGGCCGAGGAACGTCAAAGACGTTTAGATAAGAAACTCTGCCTATTCTGTGGCGGACCTGGGCACACTGCTCGGGACTGCACTAAGTCGACCTCTCGTGCTGCTAAAGGACGTGCAGCCAAGGTCACTCCTGAAACTAAACAGGAGGCTTCGTCCGAAGCAAAAAAATAGTCCGCGACCCTCCTGACTCTGCACGGGATGAGGGTCACATTGACTTGACCCGTGCTAAGGAGTTAAGACTCAACGCTGTCGCGCTTTCGAATCCGACTTCCCTTTGTCCATACGTTTCACTTCCGGACTATCCTAGTATTTCTGAATTTTCAGCTCTTGTAGATTGTGGTTCCTCTCATTGTTTTATAGAAACTAGTCTCGTCCGAAAACAAAAACTCCGTACATATCCGATTCCTCCTATTCCGCTCCGCTTGTTTGACGGTACTTGTAATGCTACCATTTCCGAAGCTATAGATCTCTCCGTTCGTTTCTCTTCCGGCAAAGTTACCTCCGAAACGTTTTACGTTACTCCTTTGGATTCATCTTGTCTTATCGTTCTTGGATATAGCTGGCTTTCCCTACACAATCCGTTGATTGATTGGGTTACAGGCAGCATCGACTTCCGGACGACACCTCATAGAATGCCATCGACCCCTCCGACGTCATCTCCACTTCCGGATCCTATTCCTACAGTGGAACCTCACCCTCCGACTTTGCCAGAACCATCCGCTGATAATCCGGTTCCTAATATATCGCTAATCAATGCAGTAGCCTTTTGCAGGGCCTGCAAATTAGAAGGTTCCACCCAGTTCAGCATTTACCTTCGTCCGTCCGGAGTTGATCTCCGCTCCGCTAAGCTCTCGTCCGAAGGTCCGGACCTATCCGGAGTACCTTCGGATTATCACGAGTTTGCGGATGTCTTTGATAAGGGAAAGGCTAGTCAACTTCCTCCTCATCGTCCATACGATCTCAAGATCGATTTGGAGGAAGGATCTACCCCACCCCTTGGAACTATTTATCCATTATCCCCGGTAGAGCTTGAAGCTCTTAGAAAGTTTCTTGATGAAAATATCGCTACCGGACTCCTCCGCTCCTCTTCCTCCCCTCACGGAGCACCCGTTCTCTTTGTCAAGAAAAAGGATGGTTCCTTACGCCTTTGCGTAGACTTCCGTGGCCTCAACCAGATAACCAAGAAAGACCGATATCCATTACCCCTCATATCCGACCTATTAGAATCCCCTAGCCGCGCCAAAATCTATATGAAAATCGACCTCCGTTCCGCTTATCATCTCGTCTGGATCGCGTCCGGAGATGAGTGGAAAACGGCTTTCCGAACGCGCTATGGTTCCTATGAATGGTTGGTTATGCCTGAAGGTCTTACCAACGCACCGGCCGCTTTCCAATGGTTTGTCAATAGCGTCTTCGCCGATATGCTAGACGTATGCGTTATCGTCTATCTGGATGACATCCTTATATATTCCCAAGACCTCGCATCCCATAAGAATCACGTCCGAGAAGTACTTCGACGCCTCCGCAAGCATCGGCTCTATGCCAAACCCGAAAAATGCGAATTCCATTCCACGTCCGTGGAGTACCTTGGTTATCTCTTGTCTCCGGACGGCCTTACTATGTCTAACGAGAAAGTACAAGCTATCGTAGACTGGCCGGAACCTCGGAAGGTTAAGGATATTCAATCCTTCCTCGGATTCGCAAATTTCTATCGTCGATTCATCTATAACTACTCGGATATCGTAGTTCCGCTTACACGGCTTACCCGCAAGGATGCACCTTGGAATTTTTCGGATGAGTGCCGGAAATCCTTTGAAACGCTCAAGAAAGCTTTTACTATGGCCCCAATACTAGCGCATTGCATGCCGGACGTTCCTTTGATTGTGGAAACGGACGCTTCGGACTACGCTATCGCTGGCATACTGTCCATAGTATGTCCGGATTCTGAATCTGTCCAGTAGCGTTCTATTCCAGAACCCTTACCCCTCCGGAGCTCAATTACGATACCCATGATAAGGAACTCTTAGCTATTTACGAAGCTTTTCGGACCTGGCGACACTATCTAGAAGGCTCGTCCGAGCCTGTTGACGTTGTCACGGACCATAAGAACCTTGAGTATTTCGCGACTACCAAACTCCTCTCTCGCCGTCAGGCTCGTTGGTCGGAATTCCTCCACCAATTCAATATGATCATCCGTTTCCGTCCCGGAAAACTTGGAGCTAAACCGGATTCCCTTACTAGACGCTGGGACGTCTATCCCAAAGAGGGGGATAAGGACTACGCTCAAGTTAACCCTCATAATTTCTGTCCCGTATTCACATCCGAACAATTAGCTTCGTCCCTACGAGCATCAACCCTAGCATTTCCAGTGCTCCGCGCAGCTGTGCTTATGGACGTTGAACAGCTTCATAAGGATATCCTATCCGCACTCCCCAATGACCCTATTGGATCCGCGCGCATGTCCGACCCTCCGGACGATAGATGGACCGTGGACGATAGTGGTTTCCTCCGTTGTGATAATCGCATATACGTTCCAGAATCCAATGACCTTAGGCTTCGCGTCCTCCGGAATACCCATGACCATCCGTTATCAGGACACTTCGGTCAGAACCGTACCCTAGAGCTTATCCGGCGCGAATATACCTGGCCGGGTATACGCACCTATGTTAAGGACTACGTCAAATCCTGTACTACCTGCGCCCGAGCCAAGGTCCCGAGACATAAGCCATTCGGATTACTGAAACAACTCCCCATACCGGAAAGACCTTGGAATTCCATATCCATGGATTTTATCGAACAACTTCCGGACTCATCCGGCTATACAGCCATCCTCGTTATCATTGATCGTTTATCCAAGCAAGCTATATTCGTCCCAACTCACGATACCATTACCTCTCCGGATCTCGCTAGATTATTCCTGCTTCACGTATTCTCTAAGCACGGAATCCCTTCTCATGTTACTTCAGACCGAGGTACAGAATTCGTATCCCATTTCTTCCGTTCTCTAGGAAAGGCACTCGATATGGTCCTCCACTTCACATCTGGATATCATCCGGAAGGAGATGGTCAAACGGAACGAGCCAATCAAACCCTAGAGCAATATCTCCACATCTACTGCAATTATCAGCAGGATAACTGGTCGGAACTCCTTCCATTAGCAGAATTCGCTTATAACAACGCTCCGAGTGCTACCACCGGAGTTTCCCCATTCTTCGCTAATAAGGGTTACCATCCGAACATATCCATCCATCCAGAACGCGACCTCTCATCCGCCCTCGCCCGTGACTATGCTATAGACCTTAACGAACTACACCTATTCCTCCGAGAAGAAATGTCTCTTGCGCAGAAAAGATATCAAGGACCTGCGGACGCGCATCGGATACCCGCTCCGGACTTCAGAGTTGGAGAACAGGTATTCGTGAAAGCTAAATACTTCCGTTCCACTCGTCCGTCCAAGAAACTATCGGAAAAGAACTTAGGTCCATTTGAGATTATAGCTCGTCCGGGATCACACTCCATTACCGTCCGACTTCCGGATTCTATGCGTTCCGTCCATCCTGTTTTCCATGTGTCTCAATTAGAACCTGCAACACCGAACACCATTCCTAATCGTATCCAACCCCCTCCGCCTCCAGTAGAAGTTGACGGAGAACCAGAGTATGAGATATCCGAAATCCTAGACTCCAAGCTAGACCGTCGAAGAAGACAATGTCAACTCTTATACCTCGTCCGATGGTCCGGATATGAAGGAACGGACGAAGAGACTTCATGGTTACTAGCTACAGAACTCGGGAACGCGTCTGAACTAGTATCGGATTATCACTCAGCATATCCGGACAAGCCTGGTCCTATTCAAAACTGAAGTATACAAATTGTACATATCGGAAACTACAAGTACAAGTAGCGGAAGTTAAGAAAACGGATCCGAAAATCTACATCTCCATAGACTCCTCATCCGCTCCGGATCCGCCCTCCTCACTTCCGGACGCCTTTTCCATCTCCTCATCACCTTCCTCCTCCTCATCCGGACCCATCCGAGCCTTGTCCGAAGCGATCTGGGGGTCAAGCCTAAGCTCCTTGAACAAGAGGGCTTGGAATTCCCTCTGTTGCTGAAGGAACAGCTCTAATCCGGAGCACATCCGCTCCGTGGCAGCCCTACTCCCCTCAGCCGCTTCTATACTCTTCTCCAGGAGCGCATTAGTCCTAGTCAACTCCGCTACTATATTGTTAGCAGCTGCAACCCAAGCCTGATCATCATACTCCATGTAATCCGGAGCTTCCGGAGTGGGACTCTGCTGACGCTTCTTGCCCTTGCCCCTGGGAGAAGGGGATCCGGCAGCATGCTGTCTCTTCTTGCCCTTGGAGGCCTTGACAGTTCCAGGCCGTCCGGGACAGGTGGCCTTGTCCTTCCGGCAAGCGTCACAAGACTTGATCTATCCGAACGTCAAAAACGCGGATCCGAAGCTATCCGGACGACTTACCAAAGGATTAGCTGCAGCATCCGTCCATTGACAGATCCGCGCCCTTCCGGAGCAACGCGTGCAGGATCCGTCCTCCTTAGAGGACATCTTCTGAGTCTATCCGAAACGTTAGTAAAAAGACTAGCAAACGGATCCGAAACGCACCATTTCCTTAACAATCTCCTGACGCCTTTTCTCTTCCGCTTGCTGGATCCGAAGCTCCACTTGCCTCACTTTCTCCAAATCCGCTAGGCGCTTCCGCTCCGCTTCCTGAGCCTTCAGAGCCTCTTCCTCCATCCGGGCCGCTTCTTCCGCGTCCAGGATCTGTTGCCTAAGCTCTTCAAGCCTAGCCTTAGCAGATTGTTGAGCTCCAGAGTTGTTGCCAGACATATTTCAAGTTAAGCTAGTGTGTGTTAAGAAGTGGGGGGTAGGAATCATCTGCGACACTTTGACGTTGGTATATCTGTGGAAATCCGAACTCAGCACTACTACCATCATTCTTCTCCATCGATTCTCGTGGACCGGATCTACGATTCTTTAGCCTTCTAGGGATCGGCCCTAAAGGGGGGATACTGTCATATCCCATACATTCGCGCTTCTCATCCGAAGTTCCGGATGTCAGATCCGATCAGATCCGATCCACAGATCCGTACCGGATCCGTTACGATAAGCTTCTTCATTCATATCTTGTTCATATAACGTTAAACACTGCTTATTTCCTCCATTTAGTATATCCTCCTTTCCGGTTCATCGGTTATGCCTTCTTCCGGCTATGTTCTACTGATCCGTTTCACTTGTGATTAATTCCCGGTTATGTTTACTGATCCGCTTCACTTGTGATTACCTTCCGGCTTATGATTGACTTCTAATAAGCGTTGCTTATACTTTGCGATACTTTGTGCATAGCCTCTCGCGTAGTTCTATCGTATATAAACTCTTGTATATGTCCTTAGCACCTCAGTTCGAATATCATCTTAGATTGTTCTCATCCCGTTATCCGGACTCGAGTCTTAACAACTCTTGTCACCCTCCGAGACTTAAGGATTGTATCCGATAGTCTATACACATCCGCCTCTATCTACGGATAGTCTATACTCTGCTAGATTCTAGTCCTAGACTTGTCTAGACTAGTCCTTATACTCTCGTCCGATATCCGGACGCCATCCGGATCCGCATACGTTACTATTCCTTATCTTCGGATAGGAATACGATACCAATCCTTACCTTCGGATATCCTACGATACTATTCCTTGTCTTCGGATAGGAATACGTTACCTTTCTCTCTAACCGGATACCATACGATAGTCGTCTGGACCTACGGATACGCTACAATAGCCATCCGGATCTTCGTGTACGATACTTATAGCACTCTGAAATACGGGGCTATACTCGGGAAAGGGGCACAGCGTACGAGCTGAGGCCGAAGCCCTTTGGATCCGTTACCCTTGAGCACGACCTTAACACAGACAAGAAGAAGTAGCCCAATTTGCAGCCTGGTTAATTGTCAATGCTTACTAAGAGTTAACTTGAATGCGGTCATGAGAGAAAGGTAAAGTGAAACCTCACTTGGGGTCAAGTAACCAAGTTTACTTTTAAACCAAGGTCTGCTACGTGGTCTTGCAACTCCCAGACGAATTTTGTCCATGTCGAGTTCGGGTCTGAAATAATTTTTTGTCACAAAGTGCCATACCATTCTAGATCTGTTGATAGGCATCAGAAAAAAGTCAGCTGGCTACATAGTACTATATAATCCGTGTAGTCCGTGTAGCTCGGTAATTACATGCCTTCTATATAGCAACTGAAGTGACTATGTAGTACTACATAGAGCTACATAGCGCTACCAGGAACTCCAAGCAACTATATAGCACACTGTAATCGCCCAGATAATGGAACACGAAATATCACATAAATAAATGAATTCAAATAATTAGCACAAGCTAGTATATCCACTGGTAGATAATAGCTAGGATGCTCTTCATTTCCATTTACAAGCCTCAGCCACCACTCCCTACTAGCCGAGTCACATACCCTCCTCCTGGAGCTGGTGCTCTTGAATGTGTCATTGAGTCATAGTCATTGAGTCATCATTAGGCGGCTGCATGGGTATACTCCTGGGCATCGGAGGTCAAACCTGTACCCGTACCCACAGATATACCCGTACCCCAAGTGGGTATTGGCATAATGGACCTGGGGTACGACCCGCAGAGGGTATACCCATAGGTATCTATGAATATTGCTTAGATCACCTGCAAGAATGTCAACCCTGGGATGGTAAGGATAGGGAAGGTGCAAGGGACTAATCGCTGTTGTGGTACATGGGGTCTGTGACTAAGTAGACGTGAATTACTGCTTACTTGGGCCAGCATGTTTGAACACTTGGCATATGTCGGAAATTTCCTAAGTCAGTTGCAATCACATGCTTTTGAGACTCAGCTCCAACTGCATTGATACCAAGTTGAGATGTTCACACCTAAGCTTCATTATTGGGTCCCAGTAGGACCATTCAAACCAAAGTTGAAAGTGAGTCACATTATTGGTGCCAGGTTCCAACGACTTCACTTAGTAATTATTAAATGTTACGTCTTTTCTTATCATCTGAATCATCAATATCTTACTATGTTATTACTCAAGTGTGATGTCAACATTGCTGCATCGTCGGTTTAACCTGTAACTGTAACAGCAACTATATCATTGTTAACAATACTTCCCGCCACCATCCTTTCAGCTCTCATTCACGCATCACCATCACCAATCAACAATAACCCCGATGCCCCCTGATCCTACACTTCAGGCGTGTTCATATTGCAATAAACACTACAAATGACAGGGATTCTGAACACATGAAAAAGCTTGCCAGAAGCAAATTGAGCAACAAAGAGAGGACATTGAGCTTGCAAGGGATATTCGACATGGTGCATCCATTAATTCAGATATCAGGCTTCACACTAATCAAATGTTGATGCATTATAGAGAGAGAACGTGTGCAGCAGGGTAGTGTTTTTGTCAGTGAACAACCATCCACTTTCAGTAAGTGATGACTGTATTGTGACCTCAATAACTTATCCTAACTCATTTAACCATCAATACAAGCTGCCATCACTCATTCACGGGACAATGAATTTGATTTCAGTGATTCAATGGACTATCTAGGTGATACTGACATGGGACAGGCATCTGGTATGTCTCAAAAGTTTTTCTGTGCGTCTGATCTGCCATTCTCATCGATATATCAGACTGTCTGCCAGTCTCCAGAATGGCATCGTCTGTGTCTCAACCTGAAGTTGATGATATACAAATCCGGTATCACCCCAACAGTGGGCGCCCTATGCAAGTGCACCATTTTGAGGACTATAGATGCGGCCCTGGTGCCCCAGTAGTATCTCCGACAATCGATCCTGAGCCCTGGTGCCCATTTTGCACTTGTATCGACTTCGAAGTTGCAGAACTTGCCCATGAAGCTGCCCTCACTCACAAGCAGATAGATCGGCTCATCGGACTTATACATTGCAGTAGATGCGAGTTGTTCACACTTCAGAATCACAAAGATGTGCAAAACATGTGGGATGCAGCCTCATACAAATTGACTCCAGTCCGTATTCAATTACTTCGAGTGTAAATATATCTTTACTTTAATTGAATACCACAGTTTATGAAGGAAGAAGTGGTTGTACAATTCCAAGGTGTTGATCAGACATTTCAGTTTTATCACCACTCACTATGGGACTGGGCTATAGATTTACTCCAAGATCCCGAAGTTGGACCACACTTTGTCTTTGATGCACAACAGCTTTCAAAGTTTAATGGTGAGAAATTTGTTCGGTTCATTCATGAGCCTTGGACTGCTAATATGTTCTGGGAATATCAAGTATGTGTCAATGGTGCTATTATTTGTCATGTGCATGTACTGATCGAGTATCATAACAGTCGAAAATACCAGCAGATGCCAAACCGCTTGCATTTATCCTGTATGCAGACAAGGCCAAATTATCATCGTTCAGTCATGCAAAAGGCTATCCCGTAGTCGCTAGGTGTGCTAATCTTCGTACTGCTATTTGTAATGGTGAAGGCTTGGGTGGCGGGCGAGTTGTTGGCTGGCTACCTATTATTAGTTTTTGCTTTGCTCGATGACTCCTATATCAGTACTAACCACCAGCACTTTGGCAGGTCAAAGAAGACAAGAAACACTGTGGAAAGCCAGCCTTCGTCAACTTCAAGAATACGGTATGGCATACATCGTTTTTGAAGCTGCTTGCTTGCCTTGTACCATTATCGAAGCTCAGTTCTTCTGTTAAATGTTGGGATGATATTGTCCGCATTTTCTACCCAATCATACTCATACTATCTGCTGACTACAAAGAACAGTGAGTGGTTTGATGTTCTGAGCGTGAAGGTTTGTTCACTATCACAGGGTTGTTATGGCATTAATTCGTGGGCTGATGGGATAATTTCCCTGCCCCATCTGCCTCGTGCCTCATGAGGAGCTATCCAAGATATCAAATGTGCATCAGCTTCACACATCTGTAGATGCGAAGGCATTATGTGCCCAAGCCCAAGAGTCTACAACATTGGAAGTAAGAGAACAGATATTGAGCTCTGAGAGTCTCCATGATGTTGATGTAAGACTTTTGCCTCCAATTTTCTTTTATTTCATTCATTACTGTTATCAGAATTCATTTGACACCATGGAGCACACCGATGTCTTCTGGGCCTTATCATTTGATAAACTTCATTTTAATGATGAGGGAAACTTCAATCACCTGTGGACAGAACTACAAAAATGGATTGCCGACTCTGGTCGACAAGCTGCTGTGCAGATTGATAGTTTGCAAGTTTTTTGTTCTGTAGTAGATAAATGTTAATTTAGATTGCCAGCTTCGAATCATTTCCACATTGGCGAAACCTCAACCACTTTGACCAAGTCATATCAGTATCCTTTTCTGATGGAACAAAATATGAAGATATATCAAAGGTATGTGATATTCAAACTTTCAAGCTTTAGATCAGTTATTCATGTCATTTAATAGCTTATTGTCTTTGCTGCCCACAATGTATTTCAGCGTGATGTGGATCCACATGTGTATCTCCTCCTTTGTTGTATTCAGAGTTACATAGAACTTAATATGTATGCTTCATTGCAGGTGCATACTGAAGATACCATCAGGGATGGCCGAAATACATTATCGAAGTTCGCTGAATTAATGGATGTATGTTTTATTGTGTATATTGTTAATCAATGCCACTGATTCAAATTTACAAGTCAGATTTATATCAAAGATACAGCAGACCTCTCAGAGAAGTCATGGAATTTCCCAAAGATTCATCTTTCCACTCATCTCTTTGACGACATTGAGGCAAAAGGGGTCACCCGAAACTACAATATGAAACCGAATGAGAAAATGCAAGGCCCACTGAAAGACACTTATCAGGACCATATGAACTTCAAGAATTTTGCAGAACAGGTAATATGATTCTTAGACATGTGAACTGAGTGCTGATGGACAGGTGACAGATTCTCCGATACAACCACGACAGCCTCATTGCGGAATATATTCGCAGCAAGGTGGACTGCCTCGATACACAGAATCTTAGCCTGTCAGATTTGCCTGATCTGTCGGAGGCTGATGAACTTGAACTTACTGAACCAACTGATACGCAGCATTTCAGTCTTGGTTCACAGCAGGCAAGTTGGCACTCATCTGTGGAAGGACAAAGATTTCAAATTTTGGCGAGTCAAAGCGAAGCCCAGAGCCTCTGCTGAGTGCTTCTCAGTTCAGTCAATAATCCGCAGTTGTGTATTAGCAGAGGATGGTACCAGACCAAACAAGTTCTTGGTCATTGACACAACTGACACGGACATGTTCCTTCGAATGGAGGAAATTCGTACAGAGACTGGTTATTGTTAGTTTTTTGATAGATTGACTTATTATTATGACTACAGACGACACACTGGACCTTCCACTGTAACAGATTGCTATCACTGAGCATCACTTTGTCCCACACTGTAACTAGCACAGCAATTAAGATGTCGTTGATTCAGAGCCACAGGGAATTCAACGCACTATCACCTGCCGCCAAATTCCGTGTTGGACTTGCTCACAAGTATAATCAGAGTCCACCGAACATGTTCTGAATCACTCACGCCAGACTTGGATTCTGTCACAGCTGAGGATTCAGATGATTCAATCCATTTTAAACTGATCATTGGTTTACAGATCAATACACACCTCACTTGCATTATCAGGGCGTCATAATATGAGGTCAATCGAATGCTAGGTGGTGGGGAAGTCATCAAGAAACTCCAAACGTCGTGTGATAAGCTACTCAGTCATGGAGACGAGCCATTCAGTGAGTCACTTATTACTTTTCATCCATGCACATCTACTGACATCTCATAAATCTATCGTGCCCACCCTTCTCTCTGTCAATGAATCACACTGAAGGTTGCCGCTATTGTGAGTGTGAAGGTCTTGTGATACACAAGATGGTGCTCATCAATGTCAAGAGTTATGCAGGTAGACAAGAGATCGGGCCCTTCCACAAGGTGTGTTCCTAATATACTTATGGTCAACTTGTACTATACTTAATTTCAATGATGAGTAGTCTTTTTTGTCAATCGTAGGCCCCAATGGTTCTGGGAAATCGAACACAATTGATGCGCTCCTAAAGATGATGCTGATGGAATGTTCAGCTGAATGAGTTGAATTCCTTGAGGATGAAAAAGGTGGAGGTTGCAGAAGAAATTGGGGGCATGTGAAGAGAAGTTCCATGTATGTGTGCGGGCATGCACAATGGGATTGACTTTGACGTTCTTTTTGCCCTTTCCATTCAGGCTGCTCAGGCTAGTGTCCAGGAGCTTCGGTCCAAAGCAGGCTCCCTGCAGCAAAAGGCAGAGGAGGCTAGAGCATCTCGAGCAGCTAGCACATTGCAGAACAGAGTCCTAGATAGCTTAACAAAGCTCAAGCAGACTGGTCAGATTGATGGGTTCCATGTATGGTCTCATCCCCTGTGCAGCCTTCTGATCACTCATATGTTATCTCACAGGGCCGTCTCGGTAGCATAGGCACGATCCCAGACAAATACGATGTCACAGTTTCTACCGCTTGTGGTGCACTTAACAACATGGTTGTCGATACTGTTGCCCAGGGTCAAGCATGTATTGAGTTCCTGCGCAAGGAGAACATCGGGCACGCGTTGTTCATGGTGTTGGAGAAGCTTCCCACTGACAAACTCAACGAGTGTGTGGTCACACCCAAGGGTGTCCTGCGGCTGTTCGATCTCATCAAGCCAAAGGATCCCCATTTCGCATCTGCGTTCTACAAAGCCATTGGCAACACTCTTGTTGCTGATAATTTGGACCAAGCAAATAGGATTGCATTTGGAGGCTGGAGGCGCTGGCATGTTGTCACACTTGCAGGGCAGCTGATTGATTCATCAGGAACGATGTCGGGCAGTGGAAACCACATCTCACAGGGTGGAATGAGCTCGAAGCTCCAGGCAGAGGCAGTGAGCCCACAAGTTCTGAAAACCTATGAGCAAGAGAGTGAGCAAGTGATGCGTAGTCTCGAGGTGGCACAGTGGGAGCTTCATGATATTGAAGCAGAAGCCAGAAGGCTTACTCAGGCAGGCCCAGAAATCAATCTCGACATCGAAAAGCTTACCATGGGCGTCAACAATGGGAAGAAATGGCTGATTGATGCTGAAAGGCATGTGCTGGATCTCAAGTATGTGTATTCTGTTTATTCTATGCAGGATCGCTACTGAGTAGTTTCTAGAGCACAAAGCAAGCCCAATGCTAGAGATCTTGCTCGGATCAACACTCTGGATGCCGAGATTGCATCATCAACAGAAGAGCTTGAAGAGCTGCAGACCAAGACAGGCGCCATTGAGGCTGCAATCAAAGATCTCGAAAAGAAGATTCTCGAAATCAGTGGCTCCAAGCTGCTGAAGCAGCAGTCCACCATTGATGGTATTCGCTTGCTGCACCAACTAGCTAACAAAGAGATCACCAAGGCTGAGGTTATGAAGGCTGCCACAGAGAAGAATGTCATGAGATATACGTCTGGGGTTGAGACCGGGCAATGCAGAGCTTGAGCTTGTCAACAGTATGGATTATCTCTTTTCAGAGGGCATCTAATGCTGACTATATACCACACACCCATTATGTTTAAGTTCATCACACTATCCTCTGATATAATGAAGGATGGAGGAAGAACTTTAAGGATCAATGTAAGTATCACGTCCAGTTGATTCTCTTAAATTTTATGTAAAGCGTATTATTGATGCAGTTACAATGAGCTTCAGTGAGTTACAGTTGTGGTCTGATTATGTAATAAGTCTTGTCATCACATTTTCACTAAGTCCATTGGTTTCAATTGTTCCTTTGACTCCTTCAACCGAATTAATAGCTCTAAATCAACTAAATGTTAGATTTACTGTGACTGTCAGTTGCTTTGGTTCATCGACAGTCCAGGGAATCATCGATTCAACTTCAAATTCAAGGACAGTAATAATTGACATGTTATTGCAATGTACTGACAACGACTGCTATATGTTCACTGACCTAACAACCATTGACAGATTTTGACAGATTCGATGATTCGAATCAGACTCCCAGACCACATATTAATTGATTCAGATTCAGACGCTGTAGCAGCTTCTGAATCCGTTATTAGTCTTAGACTGACAGGTACATATGTTAACACTGCACATTATTGAAAGACTCTCATCGCTTGTTTTTGGTGAGCTCTTTTACCTATTGTGCCTTGCCACCTTTTTACTCACATTTCATGATTCAGGGTCTTCACAACACCGGACACAACGCCACACAGGTAAGTTACCTCGTGGATCACCCGAATTTCACCATGTGCCAACGAATCAGATTCAGATAACGCTACTCAGTTGTTGGATGCATGGCGAATTTCGACTATAAGTTCTCTCTCCTGTTGTCCTTGACTGCAGGTCTCCCGATTTACTGTGTGCATCTTTCCATCACTAATATGCCCCAGCAGGCTCCCCATCGTGGTGCCAATACGTCCGATGGCTCTGACTCGTCAGAACATGAATCCAACTCTGGGTCTGCTGCAGCAATCAGTCAACCATTGGTCTCCAATGCTCGAATGCCACAAAATGAGGATATGGAGGTATGATTAACCCCTGTAACTATCTAATACTCTCCTAATCATGTTCCTTAAGATTATCTGGTGCTTGCAACTTGAAAATCAAACACTTAAGAAAGACAACTGTACTTTGGGCGAGGTGAATAAGACATTATCAGCAAATCAGCATCAATCATCTTCAAATGCCCAGGTCCCAGATGAGCTGAAAGCCTTTGATGCTGAGCTTGTGACTTTTTCCCACAAGTATGGCATTGTTACAGAGATGTTCCCACCCACACATTGTGTTCTCAAACTTACTGTGCCAAATCCTCCACCCGTCATCCTATCTGGGAGTCGCTATGCAACCAAGAGTGCAGAAGAACTCTGCCTTGTGACAGAACTATACTTGCTTCTCCCAGATCACCTTCATCGCGTTGTACAAACTACTCATTTTCAATCTTTGGTACGTCTTTTCTTTAGTTTTGCATGATCTATTAGCATGTTGATTATTGATATATAATACTGCAGCTGGAACACCATCTTCAAAGCGGCCGCTCAAGTGAGATTGGCAAGCTGCGGGTGATGGCAGGGCGTATTTTTGGCCTCGATCCATCCTACTTTGACACCAGTTTTATGAAGCGAGACACGATCCCTGAAATCCAGAAGCTCCTTGGTCGTTCTTCGTCATTGAAGTTTCTGCCTATCCTTATTACAAGGCAAGAACTGGACCCCACAATGTCAACAGTCTTTGGCAACTGGGAACCACTTGCAAAGGTACATATTTTGTTATGGCTAATTAAAGAATGTGTTTGTACTGATTTAATAATAGGCAATTAGAATTGTAATGTTCAGGAAAAATTTGCTCGACATTGTTGGGTGGCCATGCACTAAGTGTAATGCCTGAAAATGGGGCATAACATCATGCACCCCCGGTCTTCTTTCTTGGGGTTGGGTTGCGGTAAGTTGTCTCTTGTTTTCTATGATCAATTCTCAGTGTCTAATGGTTATTTAGTTGATCTTTATTCTATCCCCGGACACTTCGTTCACCAAAGACAGAGTTGGTGCAAAATCTCGACTACCATACACAGCCATTTTCACAGCCTACAAGCAACTATGGGTTACACTTTGGGAAGAACCACGCATTGTCTCGATCCGCCAAAAAATCGATGCGCATGTCTGGCAGTCATCGACTTCCAATGCCATTGTCACTTCAGAAGCTGAAGGTGAAGACTTCACACTCGACCTGATGTGCTTGGCCCTTGCTAACGCTGGCTGCAACAATCCTGATTCTCCAACTACCGATCTTGTACCACCTCCTGCTATACTGGTCATCACCCTCACCACTTCAGAAGATGTCGATGGTTCTATCCCCACCCCAGTCTCTGATTCAGAACCACTCGCAGCCAATCATCAAGACGCTGTTGTACCTGTTGTCCCTGCTGGTCCAGGCATTACTACAGTTCCTGATGGACCTGGACCTGGCATTGAGGGGACTCTGAATCTGCCACTAACTGTAGCTTCTGGGACATCCTCTGCTCAACAGGGCCAAGTGCAAAGGGCTTTGGTGCTTGCACCAATTTCATCAGTAGTGGATTTAGATCCAGATACAGCAGGGCAGCGGCATGGTCGGAAAACCAGAACTCGCAAAAAGTAGTAGTGACAGTCTTATATATATGTCTGTGGTTACTTAGTTGCACTTGTTATCATGAAATTTCAAGGTTGTTTGAATTGAATTGAAACCTGCGCATGTTTATTTCAATGTTGTTGAAACCCAGATCTCAAGGTATGATGGAATCAGCTTCAATGGTTGGAAGTGATGGCAAATGATCCCAATTTGGTTCAAAACTTGGTTGAAAGGCCTAATCTAACCAAATTACAACATGATTGTAACATAATTGTAACCTAAAACTCTTTTATTACAACGTGTTGGGACCTAAGCATGTCATTGAGTCATTGCAACACATTGGAAGGTCATGGAACCCGAATAGGAAATTTCCGACATATCCTTGGTTGTTGAAGGACTAGTTGTTACGAACTGGGATGGGTTCTAACAACCTAGACTCAAAAGAGAGCCTTCGTGGTTGAGTCTGGTCTAACGACGCAATGACAATGAAGTCGACTTGCGAAGTTAACAGCTAACTGCAAGGTTCGACCTTGGAGTTAGGTTCAAGGTTAAGACTGACGAAGAGAAGTGCTCTAAGTCAGATATTGGTTCAGACGACTAAGCTTGGAGGGCTTAGACGAAGGAAATCAAGTTATCAGGTAAAACCCAGTAAGATTAAAGTAAAGAACTACATAGTACAAGAGCACGTATTTATAGATGGTCTGGGAGAGGTTTAGGGCAGGTGCTGAGACAAAGGACGACCGCCTAATTAAGCATGCATGCGCAAAAAAAGGTACATAACCCAAGAAAGGAGATATCGGTCATCTAGCAATGGCGGTAGTAAGCGATCGTGATGTAATACAATGGTAAGAAAGAGGAGAAAATGAATAGGGCCTAAGCGTACTGTAACACTAGTGGAGAGAAACACGAGTTGGCTTGCATGTGCACATGCATGAAATGAGGAACTGACCTGGTGGTCACTGTGGCATGCAGCAGTGTAGCCCACAAGATCAGGTATAGAATGACGCACTACATCGGAAGTCCAAGTTGAGGAGGTTTGCCAGGGCGGTGTTACCCAAGCACATCAGCCTGTATCATTACAGTAATATTTGAGTTCTTCTTGCGCATCTCGCCTGCATGGAGCAGTTAGATCTTTGAAATGTATAAACAAGTGTTTGACTCACAGGCATAGGCCTCTGAACCATACAGGCCCTGCTCTAATGAATATTTAGAATATGAAGACAGTGATAACGGATAGACGATATCCTCTGCAAACCAAAGGAACCACATGAATCATAATGCCCGGAAATGAGGACAGTGGACGTTGTATCTTCTGACGCAGAGTATTTGCTGATAGATTGTTTCAATGAGTACTACAAGAATGAGTAGACTTTGCTTACCAAGCCACGTTTGGTGCAAATCCCATTAGAAAAGTCTTAAGTTCGCAAATTGCGCCCATCTCCTCAAAATGTTCCTCAAGCCAACTAACAGCAATGCGAGAGCCCTCTACAAACAAATGGCTCCGGAATTTCCATCCTCACCCATGCACCATCTGATGTCATCTCTGATTCAGTAAAATGCCATTTACGAGTGACAATACAACTGGATCGAAGCGAACGGTCTCAAGGAGATTCTTGACATGCTTGATAGCAGGTTTGGGGACCAGGAGATACGATGCGGGTTGCTTGGGTAGAATGTATGGCTTCCAGTGATGAGGGAGCAATGCCCCGATGTTGGGTGCTAGACTTGGTTAAACGGCTATGAGTCCATAGGATCCTCCTTCTGGCTGCAAATCTACCAAGTGCAGCTCTACTTCATACCTATCTGCAGAAAACAGTAGATGCTGATGCTAGACAACTGTTGTCTGCTTCCTTGTGAGGCACTCCATTTTGACTGAAACTCAGCGCAAGGGTATGGGTACAGGTATTGTAATACCAAACCTGTACCCATACCCCAGAGGTACCCATACCTGTGCAGTACCCTAGTCGTCATTGAGTGTTGTCAAGCCATTGTTGTTGTCGTCATTGAGTTGTCGTCATTGAGTCGTCATCACCATCGAGCAGTCATTATTGAGCCATTGTTGTTGATGTTGTCATCGAGTTGTTGTGTCATCATCAAGTCATCGTCACCGCCATGTTGTAGTTACTGTAATACATGGAAAAACCAATCAATAAATGTAGACAAATGAAGAAGAAAACATACCTAAACAACAACCACATCATCATCATCATCATTATTCTGCATCAGCTGAGTGACATGTTGGTGAGGTGTGAATTATGAGGGTGCGAGGAGAAAAAAAAGGCCCACTTGCGGTGAGAGTGAGAAATTGGGACTTGTTGAAAATTTGCTTCGAACTAGATTGAGTGTGTGAAAATTTCGACGTACACTGTGCAGTGTGTTGGTTTGGGACACTGGGGCACTGGGGAGAACTCTCGTTCCAAAGGACTGCCAAAGGCTCTTCCCGCCAGAGGGCCTTGGATGAGGCTGTTAAGTAAGCAAATCAGAAGTCATGCAAAATGACAATGCTCAAAATATTTACCACGAGTAAGCTACCGCCCCTCGTCGGCTGCAACAAAGGTAGGTCATAATATTATCGTACACTGCTCGTGTTACTCTCAATTTGTGGGCTATATATTTACAATCCGAATTTCTCATGGTTTACTTGATCTTATTTAACAGGAGTCTCTGAGCAGAGTTGCAACTTGCAGCATTCTATAGTTTGCACGGTCACAAAATCAAGAACTCATCGATTTACTGATGATTGTCCTTTGGGGCGAGGCCCTATGATGGACACTACCTACAGTATCTACGAGCAGCTCTTGAGAATATGTCAAATGTCATTCAGAGCACGCCTCTGAAGCAGGCTGGTGCAGTGATTTTTACCATGCTTAAATTTCATGTCTTTGAGGTGAGCAAACTACATAGCGATTCGGATTCTTGAAGAAACGGTTAGGTGATCTCTAGTTTATCCCACCTTCACCGCTCATCTTTGTCATATGCGGCAGTCATTAGTCTCGAGTCTGTCATTCTCCAGCTTCAGGATTCATGTTGTGAAGTGTGATACGAAGCTGGGGATCCACGACAAGACAATGCATGTCTTAGACATGAATTGCACGGTTGAAAGAAGCTCTGGAGAGCCCTTTGGCAAGTGAGGAAGACAAGGCAGACTGCTGAATCTGACAACTTCCCCCCGCTCCCTTCATCTTTTGCTTCTCATCCTCAACAAACCAACATTAACAATTATACCCCCCGTCGCATGGTCATCATAATGATGATAGCATAGGATATCAGACCAGTGATGAGACATCTATTTCCCTGTGTAGCAGCTCATACACCAGCATGTCAAGTCACTCATATGTGACCCAATCTCGCGCACTTTCTTACTAGGGGCCAGCGTTGCCGACATACACCTTGCTCCTGTTTGCATGATGTGATTTGTCTAATTTTCCTGCTCTTGTTTCCTAATCTTCTGCTGTCCCCCTCTAATTGGCTTGAGCGGCAGGCAGGGAAAATGCGGAGATAACCAGCAAAAAGCAATACCGTCAAACTAGGGCCAAAAAAGCTTCTGCAGATATTTTATCGCAGGTTGTATTCGATTAGGGAAGACATGTAGGATGCAGTAAGCATTAAGAAAAAGGTTTTATTGTGCTAGCTGTGTAAGTATAGTATCACCGTCCTCATCAAGCTGGCTGAGAGCAGCAGTAGATGAACTGACATTGTCTTCACTGAGCTGCCTGCGCTTTCTCTTAGGCTTCCCATCAATATCTACAGGAAGAAATGTAAACCATCCGCTGCACTCATATCAATAGATTTAAGAGATATTAGCACTTATGTCTATTACTGCCATAAGAGTCCGTGGAAGATACCGAGAGGGAGGCTTCACACTTGTTCCAGCCCTCTTTGGAAGACTGATGACCTTCAGTCCTCGTGGAAACCTCTCTCTCTCTGCCACAGAAAATAGGATGAGGTCATGGAGCTGGTTTGCCTTGCTTCATGGGAGAGACGTCTTTGGGTGCGATTAGGTAATCTTCTAGTCCATCATCTAAATAATTGAGAAAATCTGTTGGATCTCTTGGCTAAATGTATATCTCACCTGACACAGCAGCTGGTGCTACATCATCGAATCCAACTCGCAGAACTGTATAGAAAAGAGTTGATAAATAATTGCGAATGTAAATAGAAAATCACATCGACATCTAATTTTCATGAATGTGTCATACTCACTGTGGTCCTTGCTATTGCTGTAGCAGGTGTTGTCACTGGCAGGGACATGCGTTGTTGGTGGTTGAACAGGCCAAGGCGAGCCAGGGTGGTCCTGGAGAATGCGAGGACTAGGAGTGGGGTTGGTGTCCAGAATGGGAACATCAGGCATGGTGGATGCTTGAGTGAAAGGAGGCCGAGTTGGGTTCAGATCCCTTGGAATATTTGTGCAAGCCTCGCCTGGGATAGATGGTGGGATGAATGGGTGACAATCTGGGCCGACGTGCAGGTCCATAGTCACTGTCATCACTGCTGAACACTGCATCGGAGCCAGTAAACAATACGTCTTACCTGGTTGTCTCCCAATCAGAGAACTAGGAGTGGTGTCGACATCCAGAATAAGAGCATCAGATGTGGTGGATGCTTGCATAGAAGGGGGCTGAATCAGCACTGTATTCCTAGTGAAATCCGCACAGCCATCATGCTTGATAGAAGGTTGGGTGGGTGGAAGATGCATTGGGCTGGCATGGTGGTCAATGGCAGCTGTCGCCACCACATAATATCACGTAGGGGCCAGCAAACAGTGTGAATGTATCTTACCCGAATGACTATCATACTGTCTACTCCTAGTACCATTGCTACCTGATATCACATTTAGGTGATTATAGCGATATGAACGACTTGCTTACCTGCTCGACATTTCTGGCATGCTCCAGCCTCAGCTTCTAGCAGTACAGTCTCCTCAGTTCAAGACAGCACCAAAAACTTCCTGTTTTGTGTAATGCATGAGATGACTGGCTCATCATCCATTGCTCTGTATAATACATCGAGTCCCTCACTGGGTGGGAGGCTACTATCGAAGGAGAGTTTCGAAGGCTGGCGTTGGATGTATGCATTCATGCTCATCACCTGTGAGGTATGTTGTCATGACATAATATTGTCATATGCGATTCTACTTACTTTTATGAGCACTTTGAGCGCATCCTGCACTTGGGGACGAAGGGGAGGACAGTCACACAATTCCACAACACCTGTGGTATCCTCCCAAGCAATGCGGCTGTTTTGTACAAGGTTGATGATATTCTGTGCTTGATGAGCCTGGCTGACTCACAGAAAATCATGCTTATGTGACCTGAGCTCGACCTCTAAGTCAAAGTCTACCTGTGGCACTACAACATCATGAATGTGGTCAGGCCACATCAGGTTGACGTGATCTGGAGTTAGCTGTACAGCTGTTCCAGCACCCTCCAGTGTCAACTTTGACAGCTTCTTCCTGGAGGTGGGATGGACAACCCGATACTTTTCAGTGTTGTCCTGGATCGCGAGGCAAATTGCAGCTGCACCTCCCCTATCATCATCCAGCAAGCCAATGCGGTGTAGGGATTAGTTTCCCTCTAGGCTGGTATTAACAGTTTTTACTTAGCTTCTCTTACCTTACTTTCATTGCTTATGTCCGCATTTTTACTGCTTACATAATCACCAAATCTTCGCCCTATACTTCCACTCATTAGCTAGACTTTCAGTTATAGTTCTGGTAGCTCTCTTTCTAGGATTCAGTAGCTTCCCCAGACTTGCAGCTTATTAGTTTTAGTAGTAGCTCAATAGCTCACTATACAGCTCCTGATATACAGTCTTGTCCTCTTTGTCTGAAGTGACATTTTCATATTCTCTCTCTCTCTCTCTTGAGTCCTGAGTCTAGTCCAGAAGCCCTTGGGTTGAATAGCAGCTAGGCAGCATTCACCCAACATTGTTCTGCATCCCAGCAGAATTGTTGACCCTTCAGCGGTATGCATTGATGACTGTCTGCTTGAGGATTGCAATACAGGCAAGGACACGCATGCGGTGTGCCCGTGATCCACTTGTTGTAGCAGACCACTCATATGTATGGAAGGATATCAAGATCTGTCCCCTGAATGCTTGGTCAACAGCATCAGTCGAAATGCTTGACTTGCGAGACCGAGGTTGGTACAAATTATAGTGCTTCACTGAAGTTAACTTTGTCCCGCTGTTCAAAATTTTTGCGCATCAACTGCCTCAGCATGAAGGTTATCAATGCGTGCCTGTTCCTTTTTCCGGAGGCATTCCTTCTGGTGGGACTGTGAATCAGTCCCTTCACCGCCCTCTTCATGCTCCAACTCATTATCAGTCTCCTTATCGTCATCATCATCATCGTCATCTTCATCATCACTTTTCTTCCCTCTCTTTTTACCTTTTGCGCGCTACGTTTTCTTTCCTTTCCATCATCCACAATCCCAAAGACCATCTGAAGCTCTCACTGCTTTATAACATGACAGGGTATGTTGATGTTTGCCAACTGGCCTTCCATGTTGAGGAACTCTGGGAACATTTCAAATATCGATGATATCATCTGCATAAAGGGATAAAACATAGTATAATAGAAATATTATTAAACTCATACCTCAGTAACAGCATACATGCGCTGTTCAGGATCATAATCAGAATGGCATATGATCGCTCGAATCATGTCAGCGGAGGCCAACCCAGGTGTCCAGTCTTTTCCATGAGCCTTTGCCATATATATCATTGGGGAAAACCATGCAGAAATCTGCAGGATATTTAGACAGCTATGGCATACCATCTACACGCAAGAGATACACACCTCAAAAATGGACCTTTCAATCATACTTAAATTCTGCATGAGAGTGGTGATAACAGAGCAAAACATCAATGGAAAATGGACGAAGTCGTGCATGTTGTCGCATTGGCGAAGCACAAGGCTAGCCTTGGCTGCACATCCTTATAATGCTGTCTAGACATCATCGGATAGGCCATTCATTGCATGTGTTTTCTTCTTGTCTCGCACATAGTGTTCCATAACATCAATCACATCCAACTTGTACTGCAGATAGGCTTTTGACCAAATATCTTCATTTGTGTTACCAAATCGGTAAGACACAGCAGTGTAGCCCCCCAGGTGCTTCTTGTAGACACTGTTTAGAGCCTCCCTGAGTGGATCAGAGATTGTGGCAAGTACTGGATGTGCTTGCTTAAGCTGCTGGTACATCTCCGCATCCCCCTTATGGGAGTCATATGAGATTGTGTTAAAGCACCAGCGTAATTGATTTTCTAGTCGCATGGTGACATCAGCAATGATCTATCCAGATGCACATCAGTTGATATCACAAGGTATCTGATGCTGATATTTTATGCACCCCTCCATAGCTTGAGAACATCGTATTGTAAAACTGATTGAACTGCATCTCAGGCAAATAGATGTAGTGAGTGCCGGATGATACAATCATTGCTAGATGGTTGAATACGTTGTCCTGAGTGAGAAGCTCTTGCTGCTTTGTGAAAATACCCCCAGCCATTGTGTGTTCAACATTAGACCAGGTTTTGCCCATCGCAGATATTATCTTATACTGTTGGATGAGACCCTCTTCCAGCAATTGCATATACATGTGCTTAGTTTCATTCTGCGATTTGTGAAGGCCAATGATTTCGTCGATCTGACCTATTGCTTTCCACATCAGAAATATTTTGATTTTCAACAGACGACTTACTTTCATTGAAAACAGTGACCATCCATTGACCACCATACTCAAGCATGCCAGCAAGTTTCTGCAGGCATATCTTCACAACTTCATTGATGCGTTCGACATTATCAGCAGGGAGGCCGGTGACGTTCCTCTCTTCTACCAGCTGCATCTCATATTCCTTATTGATCTTCTTCATCCAAGCCTCAATTGCCTTGGTCCGATGATGCCCACCCGCTACCTTGATTCTCCAAACTTTTGGCACACTGCTGCATATTTCCAGGATGGGAAGCTCCTGGTGCTTATCGATTTCCTGACTATAGCTCCCTTTCACAAGCCAATTTTTAGGAACAACGAGAGGAATCACATGGATGGGATTAAAGCAGTCAGCCCCATTCATGAGAAATGATTGGTATAAGGACTGTACTTGTGAATCAACCGGAGGGTGGTTGTTCCATTCACCAAATACCAGGCGATCATAATATTTGATGAGGTCAAAGCGAGCATATCCCAGAATTGCGCTGTGTGCCATTTTGTCTCATTTTGCAACTTCGTGGATATTGTCATCTAATGATGGACCTGCAGATCCCCCGGCACTGTCAAGAAGCAGCGTATCAACAGCCTGTCAACCCATAGGCTAATTAGTACTGGGTGTCATCATCAGTATTTACACATTTCACAATCACACACCTTCTCCTTTCCAGCCTTTCTCTTTCCCTGACCTCTTGGTTTTGGAGGCATATTGGCAGTGCAAAATGATAGTCGCTGGAGTGTTGTTACAACTGCTATAGTAGTTGGATTTGGTTTCCGTGGCACGCGCTAGCACTTGCTGAAGGGTAGAAGGCTGCATTTATAGACACCTTTGGATCGATAGGCCAGAATTCATTTTTGTGTATTCACCACTTTTTTACTTGTGGAGCTGAACAAACAAAGGGTCCCGCCTATTACGATACTTCCGGTAGGGGCAGGTACTCCAGAATGGTACTGGACTGCACAACTTCTATGATATGGAATGCTGGCATTATGCTGCCCATCTGACATTGCATCTGACACCCCTCTGAGCTCACTGCTGGAATGACTATCTATCGATTATCACCAGCTCATTGTGGTATGTTGCATGAGGCCATGTCATTGCAGTGTTCATCTGATAGTTATATCAGGGACTCCAACACCTCTTGCCTCGTGTAGTGCATTTTGCAATTCAGATAAGAAGATGTCTGGAGTGCGCTCAATACACGACAACAGATACTGAAGAGGTCAGGGCAATTGAACACTACTGACCTATTTTACTCACCGATAGATCTGCTGCACTGAGCGGACGAGGACGTCCACTTTCACTTTCCAAGGACTTTCTGACGACCAATATAGTGACCCATTATTGATTCGTTGCTGCTAGAATGTGACGGCGGTTTCCAACCATGGTGTGAGTGGTGTCCAAAGACAGTGTCATCATATGCTGTTCAGTGTTGAATCTGCACAAAGCCTCCGTGAGTCAGAAGTCACCTAGAGGCCAAGAGTCTTAGAAGTCTCCGAAGTAAACTAAGTTGACACGTTTCAATCTTGCCAAATTCCCACGGCCTGGCGCTCTTCTTCCATGCTCTTCTTTCCAAAACACAAGCAGAGTCTGACGTTCATCAAGCACAACCCTTTGCTCCATAATTCGAAGCAGATGCTTGCGAGCAACGTCTCGATCTATAGCCTCTAAGCCTAATGTCTAAAGTCTCACAGGTTGCTAAAGCTACTAAAGTCGCCAATCTAGTCTTCCAAGATGCCACATTTGACTTGAACCTCCCATCATCGATAGTGCTTGGCAAGGCTTTTATCCGAAACACTGCAACCTTTCCTCAAGTACAAACCTTTGCTTTGTAATTTGCAGCAGATGTTGTGGTCAAAGTTTCAGTAGTCTCTAACCCCAATATTTACAACTACACATCTTTGCTCCGTAATTCGAAGCAGATGTTGCCAAGTCCTCTAAGTGACCAAAGTAACCAGCTACCACATTTGGCTTGAACATCTCACACCAGTGCTCTTCACCCTGACGTTTGTACAAACCTTTACTTTGTAATTTGAAGCAGATGTCGTCGAAGTCTTGGAAGTCTCCAAAATTTGACTTTGAACCTTTCGCACCGGTGTTCTTATATCTAAAACCCTCCGACCTTGGTCAAATAATAAACCTTTGCTTCATAATTCGGAGTAGATGAGATGCTGTCGCCAAAGTCTTGGAAGCCTCCCATGTGACTCGCTACATTTGGCTTCAACCTCCCACAGAAGTGATCTTCTATGCAAAACACATTGACATTCCAAGGCTTCAAGCGCAAACCTTTGCTCTGTGGTTTGAAGCTGATGTCATTGAAGTCTCGGAAGTCATCAAAGTTGCCAGAGTCTCTAAAGTCCCAAGTCACCATGTTTCACTTGAATGCCATGCGACAATTCTTCTATCTAAAACACTCCGATGTTCGTCAAAGTCTTGGAAGTCACCAAAGTCTTATAATTATAAGTCCTTGAAGTCATTGAAGTTGTCGCGGAACTTCTAAATTTAGTTACACAAACAACTGACAAATGATGACTGAATTACCATTATGGAATATTAGTTCTTTGAACCACTTCTGACAATCGATATCCTTTAATGTGTCAACATCGATGTTTGACTAGATTATTAGTCTGTATCTCAGACTAGTCATCTCTCTGGAAAGACAAACTGGTCGTCGACCCTTTCCCTCTTTAGGATGTGAAACACAATTCTCATATACCTCCATCGCCATAGGACATTGTTCGCAACACTCTGCATCCCCATATTGCCTCACCCCCAAGTTTTCCTACTGTAATTCAGCAGTCCTCTCCCTGTTGTCCCACTTCCAAGAACGCAATCAATGGAAACTATGCTGACACTCCTACGTCAGGAGCAGTTCTGGTATAACCTAGGGTAACACAAGTATATTGCATGCGCACAACCTGACAATGATGCATAAACGTATATTTGCACATGTGCTCCTACTAGTCTCATTTCTCTGGGGAGGTTCTCTTGCTCAGCTTAGACAATCTTCATGGAACTCCATCCATTCTCAAACCCCAGTTAGTTTTCGAAGATGAGAGAAGAAACTAAAGGATTCAAACAGGGTAACTGTCTGAACTAACATGTATTCAGTCAAGGAAAGATCAACTACTGCTACAGTAGATAAACGCGAGTTTAATACTGTAAGGCTAAGCTAATGATGTAATCAAATAGAATAATAAGGAATGGCAAGGTACAAGATGCATGCCAACGAGGATATTATCTGATTGGAATCAATATATGAGGATGGCTTTTACCGAGTGTAACACGCACCCAGTGACACGCCCTGGCAATGTCCACCTTTATCTGGGAATGATGACCGAATTACCATTGTAGACATATATACTCTAGATCCGATCTAATTCCTGTTGTTCTCTAAAGTAAATATGACACCCTCCGACATCTCTTCACATTGCCACTCAGCAAATATGGAGGCACTCGTACTGCGCTCCTTCAGTATGAGAAGAATACTGTCCTTATGCAAATTTGGAAAGATGTGGATGGACTGAAGGGCAGGGCAGGGCATACTAGCACCTGCAAAAGACTTCTGGATGGGTGACAGAGCGGGAACTGCATTTGGTGTGCGATATAGCAACAGATGAAGGAGCGTGGGGATAGTAGTCATGAGGAGAGTGAACGTGTTAACCGGTGCGTCGACATTGTAAAGTGACAATTCCTGCAATTTTGGAAACAGGAGATGAGTTGCGCAGTATTTCAGAAGGCTGTTAGTTTCGTCGTCTTTACCATCGTCCTAAGGGGTAGGGAAATATGTGGTACGAGATAACTTTGGGCCCTCTAAGTAAAGCTTAATCAGATTGGGGGCATGAAGCCCACTGAATAGTCTGACATGATCCCCAACACAACGATATCCATAGTAAAACTGCTGAAGCAGGAGAAGCAATACTTGATGCGAAAGTCTGGCCACTGGGCCAGAAATATTGAGCACGAGATTTTGTAGGCCAGGACAAGCTTCAAGGATCACTGAGAACTCATCAGATGACGGCCTGACTTCTCCACTGAGATGGGAAAGCTCCAACGACTGGATAGAGTGACTGACAGGAGGCAACTGATTGGGGATTGTGCCAAGAGTATGAGGAAGGAAATTTGTCCAGTTCAAGTGAACACCATATAGAGCTATGTTTTGTAGTTTGGGGAGGGGGAGACTCAGGGTAGACTGTGCTGAGACATCTTGGCTGGTAGCTCCAATCAAAGCACCAAACATGGTCCCCCCCACCATCTTCATCATGCTTGGACAGAAAAGCCACAAGCGAGAAAGGTAGTCATTTGTTCTATTAAGCTTTATAGACTCAAGGCGCAGAGCGCCTGAGCCCTCTGTCCTGGGCGTGTTGAGAAGCTGAAGAGCACTATAAATCGGCATCCAAGTATCACTGATGATTTCCAGTGAACACCAACGGTACATCTCACGAAACAGAAGGTCAAAAATAGCGGGCATACAGTCAGCATATTGGGCCATTGTTTTGGTGAAATTCCTTTTTCTTCTTCTCCTAAAGGCAGACGTTCAGACAGGTGTACTCAGCTAAAATCAATATGCGACTTACATTATTTCTTCAGTACCTGATGTTGGTCCTTGTTGAGCTCTGATAATAATATCCACTGAGGACCGTCCCAAACGTGTGATCATAGTGGTCAATGGTGTCAAGCCCCCACTTGTTTGGTTGCAAATGACCTTCTGAAGATCAATAACGAGGCTTGACCACAGGCTATGGTTACGCAGTGCAACTGCTCTCCAGTGCAAGCTCACCAATGCCGGTACATGCAGCATCATCGCATTTTGAAGAGATTCACTAGGTGTGCCATGCACGGCTAGCATGAATATTTGGGAAAGGAGTTCGATGGCAACTTTGCCAATGTAACACAGTTGGGAAACCCAGCAGTTCATGGAGGATCAAAATATGTGACTTGACCGCTCTTGCCAGTCATATTTAAGTAACAAGAAGCGCCAAGATTGTCAAGTAACGAAGGAGATATTGACAAGGAAAAGACATAGTGTGGGTAAGGGACTGTGGGAGCCAGAGTACAGCATTAACTCGAAGCAAAGATGTTGAGGAGAGTTGGGGGTCTTTTCATCATGAATAACGTGCCTCAGGGTGTCTGAACTTTGTTTGCTCAGGGTTTGAAGTTGTTCGAAGAAACCGAAAAAGGTCAGAATGATCAGGTTACCACTGAAAGGACTCATCAGGTCATTGCAGACATGTATAAACACTGTAACAGCTTCACTAACAGTTACACTTACCAGATAAATGATGTGAATGATTTGACTACATTATGTAATTGATTGGGCAAGCTGTTTTTGCTCCTCACCCACGATGCAGTAATGAAGTTGTGCTGCATTGATAACAAGAACAGCGCAAAGGTAACAAGAGGAGAGTCAAAAAAGAAGTTTCAAGCTACGGCATGAACTTAGCGTTAGATTATCAGAATAAGTCGAGTTATCTTTCACCGATGTGAGAGATCCAGAGATATGTGAGCCGGCAACAATTGATAAAATGGATACATACCGATCAAGCTAGGGTCCATATGTCTATCATGAACTAGTAGTATATCCTTTAGTTCTCACTGATAAACCATAAAATCTCACTCCCCAAGTCTAAAAACTTGTAATAGCGCACAGTACGTGAGGTTGCAAATATGTACAAACACTGTAACAGCTTCACTAAAAGCATGTTTTCATACAAGTTTCATACACATATTTTTACCTAATTGATGTGCGAGTGACCAGGTTCAACCGCTTAAGCGCTTATGCATATGCATTATGATTTGTCATGCTTTGGGGCAAGCAAGTTGCGCCGTACAGTAACCACGTTGCACGTGTTTCAAATTCCAACTTTCCCGGTCTAATTATGTGCTAAATAGTATGATACCGCTCGTCCAAGACTACTAAACAGGGATCATAGAACAATGCTTGAATGATTTCAACTCCTACTACAGATGCTGGCCTCATACCCGAACTAATGAAATCTTGCTTTTAAACACTTTTGACTAATTCTCGGTTTTAGATCTTGCGTCAGCCAACTCGCTTCCAGGTATGTCTACTTAGCAGACAAGGCTCGTGAGTTTCTATTATATTTGTATAATATGGTTAAGTCCAGACCCAGAGCTTGAATATAAAAGCTACACTAGCCCTTCCAGTTTCAAACAGACGCCTCCTACTGACAAGTGTCCACGCTCTCCAAATTGGCTGCCACAAGATGGACATTAATGTATCACACCATGAATTGTGGGTAACAGCTTCATTGGTTTGGTCTTTCATTGGTGCTCATCACCCTCCTCGCAGGCCACAGAACGATGATCCTCAAGTTGCAGAGCATCATAACGTCGACACTGATGAACAACCCAACAATATTCCTTTTGATGTGTCCGAGCTTCTGCAACAGCTGGCTGCAGGGGATGTACATCACCAAGATGAAGTGCACATTGCCTTGTACCAGCACCAGGTCAAGGCTAATTGAGATTACATGACCAAGGTCAATACCACCCATCCTCGGAGTGTCACTCTTAGCAAGTTATGCACCATGTACCACAATCAGGATTTGTTGGGTGCAATGAAGCTGTTATCTGGACATCACCGACTAATTATTGATGACGATCACATTGTTCCAATGGATGGACCAAATGTGGTTCCTTGTGTAGGTCCTCATTATATTGACCACACCCTCTATGTCGGTAGTCATCAAGGACTAGACGCTGGGTTACCTAAAATCCTGGCAGATCATAACTGGCAGGTAATCTTGGACCTGGCAAATGTTTACCACCTGTGGCCTGACAGCAATGTCACAGGCCTTCCTTTCAATCCAATGGGATGTATGGTGTATATCGGAACCCGCCTGCAGGAGCAACTATGGGTAGCGTTAGTCCCAAGAACATTCTTTGAGCCTAATCACCTAGACAATGCAAGAGCTACCCACCCAACGCTCAATGAACCCACTACTGCACTATCTCAGCCACATTTATTGATGTTCATTATGTTCATTGCTTATGCACTGGGTCACATGCATCTTCACGACATCCATTGCAGTATACAGTATCCTGTCCCTCTCACTCATGCCGCTGTAAAGCGATCAATGGATATCTTGTAAGTGCTTGTTGGCTTTCTTCAACCTCATACTGATGTTTTATTTTAAGAGGAAAGGGATGGGAAAATCACTGTCGTATCATCTTACAACTTGAAGATTTCAAATGGCTTCATGATATGTTCAATGGTGGTTGGAATGACTGGGTGGATCAAGCACCTCTGCAATGGAAAGAGGATAATTTCCTTGTCAATAATGCGCCAGTGGGGGTCATGATCCGCTATGGGCAAAACCAGCCCCTCATCATTAATGGGGCACTTGATGTCGAGCGTTGAAACTGGGACAACGACCGCAATTATTCATATATTCGACAGTTTACCTTTTCTTTGGCCACTCATATGAGGTGGGAAAGTTATATTTCTCCTTTGCTCCTCAGACTGACTCGCTTTCAAAAGCTATCTGGATGTTTGGGAATGGTGCAATGTTCATAACTACTGGCAGCATGAAGATGATATTCTCTATGATAAATCAAACAACGACCCAACAAGGACTGAGGTTGACCTGGAGGATCTTCCTTTACTGGACGAGGAAGGGTTTGAGGTCAACATCTATAACGAACAGGGCTTCAGGGTCCCTCGGCGGGCTCCAGTGCAGTTCTCTACCTGTGGAGCATGGGTCGCCATCGATGAGATGAAGTGGTGTGCTAGTCGTGATTCTGTTGAGGGCAAAGATGTTGATTTATTCATCTCGGAGGCGATTTCTCATGTCTGCCAGTCACTCAAAATCAATCACATCCCGTGGTCCATGAATCAAGTAGGCGGCGGTGGCACTCCTTCCTCTGTCATCATACATGATGTATGGCTCAACCTTGGAGCTACTGCTATCCCAAGACCTCCTTCTTCAGCCTCTTTCCTGACAAGGCAAGAGTCACTTCAAATCATTGCTTTGAACTCTTGAACACAAATACAACTGGAGGACTCCCAAGGGGATTGGTCTGCTAATGATGTCCGCCTCAATAATTTTGCATCCGTGGCGCATAAAGTTGTTTTGCCTATAGAATGGAGTACAGATTGTGCTTCTCTGACATGTAGTCCTCAATATATCATTGACACTTATGACTACGTACAAACCACCTTCATCAGCTCGGTTCCCATCCACCAGTTGGCCCTCTTTGTCTCTATGGCCTTCTCCAGTCTGCTCCCAAACATTTTCCCACCCAAAATACGGGGTGATGTCCCCAAAGAAGCTCAAGAACTCGCATCTTACATCCGAAACCTTGAGTGGGTTTCCTGCCAGAAAAAGGGTGTCAGTGAGTCGGAGCCTTTCATTACAATGATGTCTACTTTTATAATCGCCTTGTATGAACCGGAGTCACCCATATCTGTCATCCTCCACTCACAAACACCCAATATCAAGGAGTGGGTCACTAAACACTGTGAGTTATTCATCTCTCTTTAGGCGTCTTACACTTATCATATACGCTGTCAGCTGCAAAAGGCATAACCACTTTGGCTCTTTGCAGGTTAGGTCTTGCTAAACCTTGTTCTACCCATGCTTTGTACTCTCCCAAGTGGGGAATCGACATCAAGAAGCTCACATCATCAGAGATTGCTGAAAAGCATGCGGAAGTCATCTGTCTCATAAACACAGGGGGTGTTTATGGAGGTTACGACACAATCTTATATCTCATGGGAAGGGGCACAGCGGATCTTCTGGCCAAAAACATTTATGTCAAGGCTTGACCTCTACCCGCTCCTGGTAGCTCTTTGACTTTGTTGGCATTACCTGTCAAGAGAGCCGCCCGTGATTGGGATGATGACTCTAGGGTTACCACTGCTTCGGTTATTGAGGTTGGTCATAAATAATTACCTCTGGAGTAGATTCTACCACCTTGCGACTTTATTCATTTCAGCTTCTATGGCTGTGGTGGCGGTGGTACAAGAAAGGAATGCAGGAATTCAGGGTAGATGGGTGCACGATAAGTGAGCCAGTCGACAGCAACAGTAGTGTTCACTGAGGATAGTGAGAGGAGAATTCATCAAGACCCCAAGTCGCAGGCAAGTGGAACTGTTGAAATCTTGAAGTTGGATCAAGTGTGGTGAAGTACGAAATACTTGAGCAATGAGATACCAATTGCACACAGACGTCTAGTTTGTATTCAGCATTTTCTGCTTATAATGTGTATCTGAAGTCAGGCGCACAGTCTCCCAGCTCTCGTAATTTCTAGTCTGAATATTGCATTTTCTCTCCCCGTTCCATTGCAAGGCGTTCGACAGTGTCATGTTGGGAGTTGATCCTCCTGTAAACAAACATCACAAATTGGTACAAAGGTGAAACAAATCCCGACAAACATGAGTTTTAATTCATCTGGAAACAGATGACACAAAGTTTTTGTTGCAGACAAACCAACACGCTGAATGCATTGACGGTCCCCAAGTTTAAATATCTGCTCAAGAGGCACATCATCAAGACTGTATGCTCAATTTCTTGTGACCTGATTCCTTATCATTATCTGGGCTCACTTACACCCTCGGGTTGCTGTGTGATCTTGGCTGACCTAGCATTAAATAGCTTGAGCATTGATAGGTGTGTCGGGGTTGTGAGTAGTTAATCTCACACATGGTAGATGACAGATGATTAGCGCTGGTGTAAAAGTCCAAACCAGTATACAACATTCTCAGGACCAGCTGAAGACAATAAAAGTTAAAGTAATTGTTGCCACAGGCGTGGAACGCATATAATTTACTCGGATGAGAGTGAAGCACAGTGTTGGAGCTGCAACATTGCTGAAATATGTTAGCAACCCATGAGTAACGGGAATAAATGTGACCTACCTGATCAACATACTCGCAAAACACAAGACACCTATGAAGGCAAGAAGCACCAAACTGGGTCTTGTACCTGCGAAGCTTAGGACTCTTGTGATTAGAATCCAATTGATGTTGGTTTTGCTCAGAGCCGAAGAAATCATGAATCCTCCGATCAGAAGCATGATCCTGGGCAAGAACATGACAGAAAATATATAGCTGGATCAGGCACTAAGTATTTTTGAGGAGGCTGATTTCGAACAACTTATTTCATTGCATCGGGCGTAGACAAGGCAGTGCCATTGTCATCATGCATCACATATGACCCAGCGTTGGAATACTATTGTTCTCAGAAACAATCATAAACTACAATGTATGTCCTCTTGATATTCATTATCTCTATATCTGACACTTCCCACACTAGCAATCAAATACCGGATAGTAGATTATGGCAATGTCCAGCTGAGTTTGATTCACTATATAAGCCTCAGATGCTTGGTTATGGTTTTCTTTTCCCTCTCAACGTGTACATTATATACCCCGTTTCATCATACCCTGCACTTGTATAACTGATAAATTCATTCATTCAAACATTATGTTCCCTGTGCCCACTCTACAAGTGTCTGCTGACCCGACCGACAGCACCCCTCCTGCAGAACTAAGGACGCCCGAGCTTCTTCCATGGACACTGGCACTGTCCTTGCAGCAAGATGATACTCCCATCAAACGTAGTTGTTCTATGATGCAACCCTACATGACTAATACACGCTGCCGAGATACCACACTAAATGCCATGGGCAATGAGATAAGAGGATGTCTCATTGGTCTGATGCCAGTCGAAGAATTCCTGTCGCCTTTAACGATCCCTGATTATCACGCTCTCTGCTGCCAATGAGATCAAAGCTTATGAACCATTTGTAAGTGCTTCGACCATGATAGGATCGTTGCTAGCCTGACTACAAGTGCAGATTAACATCATGGCATCTTTTGCTCCTGGTCTATTGTTTATTGACACCCACAGCAAAGCAGACACGACAAACTGTAAATCATTCACATTCAAAATCAAACCAGACATCTGTGTTTATGCCGATGGAACCTTGCCACCCCACCCCAGACAATCCTCTTGTGATATTTCAGCCGCAGAAGTGGTTATTGAATTCAAGTGGGGATTTCATCACAGTCCGTTCTACATACCTGCAAATGGCTCAAGTCCCGCAGCGCACTTTGTATCCGAGACCAACAAGGCCATGGACACGCTCGGACAAATAACGAGCTATTCTGCAGCTCAACTTGGTGCACAATATCGTACTCATGCATTCTCCGTCCTGATTGTCTACGATCAAGCTTACATCATAAGATGGGATAGGGAGGGAGCTACCGTTTCTTCCGCCATCAATTACAATGAAGAACCACATTTAGCAGACTTCTTCCATCGTTACGCACAGGCATCGCCTGCATTGTGTGGTGTGGACACTTTGGTAATGCCCGCTAGTGTAGAGGAAGCTCGCCTCGCAAGATTGCAGCTAGACCTTCCCACTACCAAGCATATGTTGAAAGTGGCTGTGCCTGCCATCGATAACTCTGGCCTGATTACATTGATTTTTCCTGCACCTGTACCAGTTGGTCAAACCCCTATAGGTCGATGTACACGTGCATGTCCCGCATATGATATTGACAATAAAAAAATTGTTATGTTGAAAGACTCTTGGCGGGTTGCGAGCGCCAACATTCTACCGGAAGGTGAGACATACCGACTATTAAAAGAACACAATGTTTCCAATGTTGTGTCGTGCATTGCATGTCACGATGTACCCTCTATCCCTCAACAAGCTCCGCAGACTTACAAGTTTGCAGATGCTGCCTGGGCGTGTTCGCACAACACGATCACTCCACACATTCATTATTGCTTGGTTCTGAACATAGTGGGCAAGCAGTCTTGTGAATTTACAAGCTCTCATCAGCTCATCACAGCCGTTCGTGACACATTAATTGGTATGTATTTTGCTGCCTCCTTCTCCCCAAAAAGCATTATATTCATATTGCTGCAGCCCATATGGACGCATATCATAAAGCAGGAGTGTTGCATCGAGACCTTAGTGCTGGAAACGTTGTCATCTACAAGGGCAAGGGCATCCTCATTGATTGGGACCTCTCAAAGTTAATCAACATTAAGGGTGCTCAACAAGTAACTCGTACAGTTTGTTCATTTTGTGCCTAAGTTGGTTAATCTGTACTAAATATGCTGTCACTAAGGGAACCTGGCAATTCATGTCGGCTCACCTGGTCCAAAATAGGGATGCCAAACATGATGTCGAGGATGACCTAGAGTCCAGCCTCTACGTCATTCTATGGGTTGCCTTGATGTACACGGCAACTCACTTGACCATCCCCGTCCGATCCTTACTTGTGAAATATGTCTTTGAAGTTGATGAACTGGAGGGAGTTGGATCAACTATGAAATCGGCTTTTCTCAACTCAAGAATACAATTTTCGAAAGATGTATTTGTCGATCATAAACCACTCGACAGGCTTATTCTTGCACTGGCAGAGCTCTTTGCACTTTGGTATACTCTGGTCACTCAGGAGCAGCAGGAAGCTTATGATCTAATGCGCAACTACGTGCAAGGGATAAAACCAGACGCCACTGAAATGGTTCCCCTCACAAATATTTTGAAAGCACATCCTGTGTACAAGTTGGAGAAGCACATGGAGATCTTGAAGTCGTATGACAAGATAATTGAAGTTTACGATTCTCACCTTGGATTAGACGGCTAGCCTCAAGACCCTCCTGTGGCACAAACTATCACTTCCTATGGGAAGCACCACGTAAAACAGCACATTTTCATGAAGTCACAATGCCATTCATGGGTGGAACTCACAACATCCGGCAAGAGATGTAGGGTTGAGGACAACTAGCCATATGGAGGCTTGACTTGGTGGCTCAATTACTTTGTTGTGTTGAATAGCCTTGCCATACTTTCGAATATCTGCTCATGTTCTCCGTGATATTGCAAATCAATTTTGATTCATGATTGATATAGGCGACCATTATCTAACTGCAATTACTACAAATAGTACTTCATGTTACAAATCATAGCGGCACAGAACACCAGTCCCCGACTGTCTTTTTGGCCAGTTCCTTTGCTGTCACACGGGTCAAGTCACGATCATGATCATATGCATCCACTCAATTTTTTTGTTGTGTCCGTCCTCATGGTCATCAGCAAAATTTGCCCAGTCATTTATGCTGACTGTAAAACCTCGGCTTTAGGTTTCAGGTCAGTCCTGCCGAATGCATAGGAGCATGTGTAGTCAACCACTAATAAATGACAGCTATGCATTTCCATCTTTCACATTCAACTATGCTTGCTCCAGCTGTCCTTGATTTTATTAACATCTTTGATGCTGTAAAATCCGACATCATAAACAGTAGAACGAATAAAACGAGTTTCATTATCAAGTATGCACGCCATGATAGACAGACCTCTCTACAGGACCACAGAGGTCCAGCGCTGGAGAGAGAATGTCAGCTCGAAGAAAGAGACAAAGAAAGGACTGGTACTAACCCGACAAACGTGCGAGTATTCGACTGGAGGAGAAATTCCACCATGCAGATGAAAAAGTCACTGGTCAGTAACATGCCATGGACACTGCAAGGTCGAGTGCTAACCAAAAATATGCAGGGAAAAGAAGAGAGGGTGGAACAGAAAAAAAAAGAAGAAAACAGGCATATATAAGTGGCCTTGCATGTCTCACACTGAAACAAGGAAGCATCATCAGTACAATGTAATCACAAGGGAACACGTCATCATCGTCACATAAGTGACAAATCTTGTTACAGAAAGAGGGCACGTTTGCATCCAACTACGACATGCCGCAGGACTACCTACTATGAGCCAGGACTCCTCCTACTGTGCCATGACCTCTGGCACTCTTGACCCGACCTGCCAGAGCGCCCCACTACACTGGGCCATCAGCAGATGATCAAGATCAAAAACAGTGAGATCAAAAGAAATCGGAGAGAGCATGCTACCTGATGTAGGAGTGTCAGCATAGTTTCCATTGATTGCGTTCTTGGAAGTGGGACAACAGGGAGAGGACTGCTGAATTACAGTAGGAAAACTTGGGGGTGAGGCAATATGGGGATGCAGAGTGTTGCGAACAATGTCCTATGGCGATGGAGGTATATGAGAATTGTGTTTCACATCCTAAAGAGGGAAAGGGTCGACGACCAGTTTGTCTTTCCAGAGAGATGACTAGTCTGAGATACAGACTAATAATCTAGTCAAACATCGATGTTGACACATTAAAGGATATCGATTGTCAGAAGTGGTTCAAAGAACTAATATTCCATAATGGTAATTCAGTCATCATTTGTCAGTTGTTTGTGTAACTAAATTTAGAAGTTCCGCGACAACTTCAATGACTTCAAGGACTTATAATTATAAGACTTTGGTGACTTCCAAGACTTTGACGAACATCGGAGTGTTTTAGATAGAAGAATTGTCGCATGGCATTCAAGTGAAACATGGTGACTTGGGACTTTAGAGACTCTGGCAACTTTGATGACTTCCGAGACTTCAATGACATCAGCTTCAAACCACAGAGCAAAGGTTTGCGCTTGAAGCCTTGGAATGTCAATGTGTTTTGCATAGAAGATCACTTCTGTGGGAGGTTGAAGCCAAATGTAGCGAGTCACATGGGAGGCTTCCAAGACTTTGGCGACAGCATCTCATCTACTCCGAATTATGAAGCAAAGGTTTATTATTTGACCAAGGTCGGAGGGTTTTAGATATAAGAACACCGGTGCGAAAGGTTCAAAGTCAAATTTTGGAGACTTCCAAGACTTCGACGACATCTGCTTCAAATTACAAAGTAAAGGTTTGTACAAACGTCAGGGTGAAGAGCACTGGTGTGAGATGTTCAAGCCAAATGTGGTAGCTGGTTACTTTGGTCACTTAGAGGACTTGGCAACATCTGCTTCGAATTACGGAGCAAAGATGTGTAGTTGTAAATATTGGGGTTAGAGACTACTGAAACTTTGACCACAACATCTGCTGCAAATTACAAAGCAAAGGTTTGTACTTGAGGAAAGGTTGCAGTGTTTCGGATAAAAGCCTTGCCAAGCACTATCGATGATGGGAGGTTCAAGTCAAATGTGGCATCTTGGAAGACTAGATTGGCGACTTTAGTAGCTTTAGCAACCTGTGAGACTTTAGACATTAGGCTTAGAGGCTATAGATCGAGACGTTGCTCGCAAGCATCTGCTTCGAATTATGGAGCAAAGGGTTGTGCTTGATGAACGTCAGACTCTGCTTGTGTTTTGGAAAGAAGAGCATGGAAGAAGAGCGCCAGGCCGTGGGAATTTGGCAAGATTGAAACGTGTCAACTTAGTTTACTTCGGAGACTTCTAAGACTCTTGGCCTCTAGGTGACTTCTGACTCACGGAGGCTTTGTGCAGATTCAACACTGAACAGCATATGATGACACTGTCTTTGGACACCACTCACACCATGGTTGGAAACCGCCGTCACATTCTAGCAGCAACGAATCAATAATGGGTCACTATATTGGTCGTCAGAAAGTCCTTGGAAAGTGAAAGTGGACGTCCTCGTCCGCTCAGTGCAGCAGATCTATCGGTGAGTAAAATAGGTCAGTAGTGTTCAATTGCCCTGACCTCTTCAGTATCTGTTGTCGTGTATTGAGCGCACTCCAGACATCTTCTTATCTGAATTGCAAAATGCACTACACGAGGCAAGAGGTGTTGGAGTCCCTGATATAACTATCAGATGAACACTGCAATGACATGGCCTCATGCAACATACCACAATGAGCTGGTGATAATCGATAGATAGTCATTCCAGCAGTGAGCTCAGAGGGGTGTCAGATGCAATGTCAGATGGGCAGCATAATGCCAGCATTCCATATCATAGAAGTTGTGCAGTCCAGTACCATTCTGGAGTACCTGCCCTGACCGATGCAGCTGGTAGAAGAGAGGAACGTCGCCAGCCTATCTACTGATAACATCGAATGCATCAATGAAGTTGTGAGGATACGCTGTACTGGACGCAATGAGGTGCATATTCCTAAAGCTGAACAGACAGCTCCATGACAAGCTCTACTTGCAGCCGTCTCGTAGGACCAAGACGCCATAGGGGCCGGGGTCAAGAAAGGAACATTCATCATTGTTTCTTCCAGTGACAGCTAAAGACTGATGGGAAGCAGAGTTCTGATGCTGTTCCAGCTGCCTTGTCAAGGTCGATGGCTCGTGCATATATCATGATTGTATATTCCTATGTTGAAAGCATTCTATGCAAAGCCCATCTATGGTTCCACAATACCTTCTCCAGCAACCACTGCACGGTCGATGAATGTTCCTTTAGGTGCATTTCTGTATCAGCCTGAAACTTTAGGCGATGAATTTTCAGTCCTTATGTATGTCATTTTATGGTCACTCTGTCATGTGCCCCACTCAGTTTTTCCAGTGACTTCTTGTAAACCCTAGATGAGGGGTCTTTCTTCACCACATCTCCAGCAGTGACCCCTCCCTCATGCCTACTCCTGCATTCTCTCAGGTCACTCCCTACATCTCAAATTCTACCTCTGCTCCTGAAGCGACATCCAATCCTCTGGTACATCCCCCTGAGGCACCCTCTGAAGAGCCTAGACCCCCTCTTCTACCGTCTGCTACTAAGACGGAAGTTTTTTTGTTGACTGTTGCAGATCAGGAGTCGGGGTACTTGCAACGAACAACTGAACTGCATTATTCAGAGCAAATATGAGGCAGTTCTGCTCAAACCGTATGATTATGTCAAGGGCTATGCATGATTGTCAAGGTGGATGGATCGCAAGTACATCAACATCTTCATGTTGAGACAATTATTTAACACCAATTCATCTTGAGTGTCTCTCGACAATCAAAGCAGCAAATTCTGCAACCATTGTCTGTCCTGTGACCCAAGTTCTGAGTGTGAGGAGCCTTTATAATATTTGCTAAAGTTGCTAATCATACTTAGGCTGTTGCGCAATCCCTATGCGATATCGTAAGTTTGATGTTCCTGATGATGCATTTTTGTGATTGACCAAGTTGCAAGGGCCTCGTATTCATAGAGGAAGCCTTTGAGCGATTACTCCTTGATTATGACCATGTATTCTCAGCTGGGTGTCCCAGTGTGTCTCTGGTGCCAAACAGGTGAGATCTATAAAGGAAACTGCGAGTTCTCGGAACTCGTGGGTATCGATGGATACATGATGTGAGATGTAAGCAGCCTCTGCGACTACCAATGCCTGCAGGAGCGCCTTCATGAAGTTCATAAGGTATACTTCAAGAATATATATTGAAGTTTACTGTTATTGTTACATGGTTATACGATCTTCACCAGTAGTTTCTTCCTTTCTTATGACTTTTTTTTACAATATTATACCATCTTTGGCTGCTTGGTCACCTAATATGAAAGAATATTGAAATACTGGATTTAGATGTAAAATTTTGGCATACCTTTGTAGATGTTGCAGATGCTGCCCTCTGTCTTTTCTAAACAAGATGTATATTGTTACCATGCAGATTCAAAATAACAACAAATAAAGACCTATTATGGAAACCAAAGCAACCTGACAGTGGAGAAACATGAAATCTGGGATATGCCATTCACATGGATAGCTGAAGAGAAGTCATCCGATGGGCCCTCTTCCCTAGCAATGGTTGTGCATCCTCGACACATCTTACATCTTGAGGGATTTTTGCTGCAATGTAGCATTCTGCCGCTAAGTTCCAGCTATTCAAACAGCTTGAGATAGAATGCCTTATCACTAGTGACAGGCTAACAGACAAGATAATGTTAATAGCAACAGAGTCTATTCGTCACTATGCACAAGCATTCAATCATAAATCTTCACTGTTCAAAAACTGTTAAAAAAACCAGAAAAATAAAGATATAAATATATGATTAAGAGAAGAAGAGGCACAGCGGTGAACAAGGCAAAATATGTACAACAGGAAGGTAAGGCACAGACCTTGAACAAAGGATGTATACCTTTCCTACCAGCCACTCCGCCTAGTGGTGCGGAGTAGTCGAGAACCCCTTCCACATGCTCCCTCTGAGTTCTTTGTCCCTGAGATTGCTAACAGAAAACCTCGCCATGTGAGACCCAGTTATGCTTCACAAAAGTTCCCCATCATTCCCATCAACAAACTCCAGAATCCGCTGTGTAAGTAGCTGGATTTCCCCATGACTATCGCTGGTGTCTGTATCTGCGCATCAATGGAAGACGTCATCGATGGTGTACATGATATCGCCTGGAGAAAAAAAGGTCGATTGGTGGAAAGGCCATAGTTAGTATTTCTCTGAGTATACAAAAACAACATTAAACAGAAGAATCATCGAAGAGAAGAACAAGTACCATCACTTGAAACAGTCATGCAAGAGCATTGGACCTGTAGCCCACCTCAAATATGTTGATTCCGAGACTTGAATGGAGTCAGGACTCACTGGAGAGCTTATGGCGGGGGGATTTGAGGACAAATATTTTGCATCACTTGAATGCTTGTGTTTATGTTTGGATATAGGGCGTAACAGTGGGCAAGAAGTTCGGCTTCGATTGATGCTTTGGATGAGCTGTCAAACTGCCTGTGGGGGGTGGCAGAGGACTGTGCAGACCAGTTAAAACTTTGTTAGCTTCTGCACAGAGAGTTTTTTTCATGAGGAGCAGATCAGAATGGATAGAGCGGTGAAGGGTCAACAATTCTGCTGGCTAGCAGAACTATGTTGGGTGAATGCTGCCTAGCTGCTATTCAACCCAAGGGTTTCTGGACTAAGCTCAGGGCTCAAGAGAGAGAGAGAGAGAGTGTGTGTGTGTGTGTGTGTGTGAGAGAGAGAGAGAGGGAGAGAATATGAAAATGTCACTCCAGACAATGAGGACAAGACTATATATCAGGAGCTGTATAGTGAGCTATTGAGCTACTACTAAAACTAATAAGCTGCAAGTCTGGGGAAGCTACTGAATCCTAGAAGGAGAGCTACCAGAACTATAACTGAAAGTCTAGCTAATGAGTGGAAGTATAGGGCGAAGATTTGGTGATTATGTAAGCAGTAAAAATGCGAACATAAGCAAGGAAAAGTAAGGTAAGAGAAGCTAAGTAAAAACTGTCAATACAAGCCCAGAGGGAAACTAATCCCTACAGCGGCCTATATTGGGCTCATGGAAATGCCTAGGCCCGCGATTGAGCGGGAACATGATACACATCTCACGTGAAGAAGATCGCAGGTCTCGAGCAGGCGATGGATCATCCCATCCATAGTCATCATCAAGCCACTAGAAGTAACACCCTTGCCAAGAGCGATCCTGCCCATTGCGAGGAAGACAATTGTCCAAGCAAATTGTTCAAAATCGTCCTTGAGGACACATGATTTAGTAAGAGTATTGCCATTCTATTCATCATGCACCTTTTTCAGCACACCAGTGGCAAAAAAAGGTGATGATTGGGACAATAGCAATGATACCCATGTCTCCAACGAGACCCTCAATTTCATGCTCAAAACACCAGGGAGCAATTGTGAATAAGCAGATGAATGTAACCCAATACTGCTTGAGGGTGAAGGATTCCCTTGTTGGGCGGATAGGCCGTATCTTGATCTCTTCTTCCCCATCAGGAGACTGAGCAGGGCGGTATATCACAAGCAATAGCAACCAGATGAGTAATATAGAGATCATAGACACTGGAAGTGCCACAGCAAACCAACTTGTGCAATCGACTTTGGGATCCATTGCTGTGAGGGTGATGAGATTCTGTGGAGACAATATCGGGGAGCTGTGACCACCTATGTTGGCAGCCAAGGCAATGGCGAGCTGTCGGGGTTGTGAGTAGTTAATCTCACACGTGGTAGATGACAGATGATTAGCGCTGGTGTAAAAGCCCAAACCAGTATACAACATTCTCAGGACCAGCTGAAGACAATAAAAGTTAAAGTAATTGTTGCCACAGGCGTGGAACGCATATAATTTACTCGGATGAGAGTGAAGCACAGTGTTGGAGCTGCAACATTGCTGAAATACGTTAGCAACCCATGAGTAACGGGAATAAATGTGACCTACCTGATCGACATGACACTCTGGCTTTCGACTCTCCTGTAAAGGTGGGAGGTTTCCACAACTTCATGCATACAATGGTCTTTGAGCTGAAGGTAATGATGAGCTATAAATAGATGAGGTACAATGAAATGCTAGTTACTTCACTATACATGACTTTGTCATACCTGAAGAAATCCCTTCAACAAACATCATGCGAACAAGATAGAACCAACCCACTTGTTTAGAATCTTCTTCATTCATATAGTTGAGTCCTGCCTCAAGTCCAGCTCGTCTTGCTGCGTGATAGATTGCTCCAACACCACAAGTTCAACCAGCAGCTCCTTTTCCTGCGCTTCGTAAAACCTCAAAATCTTCTCTAGCTCTTTGTCAAGTAGTGGCTTAAAGAGGCTGTCCACATCATACATATCGCCATGGTGGACAAGGGTTGTCTGTTCATTGGCCTCCAAGTCATGATATGACAGTTCTATACCACCCATTTGTTGTTGCCACTTCTCCAGCTGATAGTTGCTTGAGTATGTTGTAGCTTCAAGATACATTAAGAGTGTTTGTGTTTGGATATGAAGGATCAGACATACACAATATATTACAGACACTTGTCAAAAATGGCAAGGTCATCGGATGTGCGGAAATTCCTGGTGCGTTCGCAATGCATGCCCGAGTATAAACGTGCATCGTGTATGACCATGAGGGAATGAAAAACCATGAATGAATCGATATAAAATGCACTACCACGTATGATGTGGTCCTTGTACTGACAAATCTGTTAGTAAAAGTGCATTCCATTGCTAGATATATGCTATATGTGGTATGGATATAATGAGCAAAAGTAACAATCACTCAAGCCCATCTAAAGCCACGAACGATCTTGGATCCAGCCAATCAATGTTGTAGCACAATAATTCTGCTTGTGCCTCGGTTACAGCCTTGATAGTGTCCTTGGATGAAGTTGTCATACGTTGACCAAGTCTCAATTTCCATTGACTACGGGTGGCAAACACGCGTGAATCCCTATTTTGTATCGCGGTGATGTGCGTCATGAACCATGTCTCTAGACTTGCTGTCCACTCTCCTTCCCACTGCATGTACTCGTCAAAGATATCCATGGGAGGCCATAAGTTGTAGTTGTCGTTGGTGAGGCCTAACAGGGTACTAATGTGAGCGTCCATCACCATATCATCAACATCAGTGCCAATATGCTCAACATTCGAGTGTATAAGTGCGTTGCATGAAGGGCCAGACAGGGCAGCCAAAATTAAGTTGTCTGGTCCAAATTGAATTGCAATCCGCCACAAAAGGCTGCCCATGCCACAAAAACGGCAGCTGGATGGAAGTCGAAGCATGTCCCTGACGCTGTTGTCATACCACTCAAAATTCCTGTTGCCCCTTTTGAGCAAGAGAGGTTGTTGGTCCAGATAGACGGGCCGTGGCGCTGATAGAGTGTTCATTGGGCCAACGAGATGCTGGGGGTTGGCAAAGACCCGCCAATCAAGTCTGCGAGAGAGACAATGAATTGCGAAAAACCATAGCGGGACATCCAGATATTGCACTCTCCATAGACGCAGCCTGATTTCAGTCCTCTTGGATACGTCCAACCTACCATGAGATATGACATGCAGGAGGTGGTATGGAGGGTAGCAGGCAATGTGGAGAAGGCAGTTTTCAGGGTCGCTATGCAACGATGGGGAAAGTGGATTGAGATCATCATACTGTGTAAGGCAGTTTGTTCGACCTAGTATGAAGCACGTTATGGAGTTGTATGCAGGACAGGATCCCATCCTGTTGAATCCTGCGATGGTTGTCATGGTAGAAGTAGGCAAAAATTGTAAAAAACCCATTGGGAGCAACAAAGTGCCAGGAATCAATGGTAGCGCAGCAGGTATGTTTGTGGAAGGTGCTTGTGTAGGATACAAAGAGTGGCCTGAATCAACAGCTATAAATATAATATTAGTTCAGGATTCAGAATGATGATAGTATCCACTCATGGCACCGGTTTGTTGGTGGCCTGCGATGAGGAGAAGGTGCTGTGATGAAAAAAAAAAAATAGATATGATAGGCTGTCTATTTTCTGGGAAAGCAAATGTACTATGATAACTTCTTTAGATGGGACTATGGTGACGGGTAGGTTGTCTGTTACTTCCTCGAGCTCTGTCAGGTAAGGGAAATCTACTGTGGCGAGTAAAGCATTCTTGGGAAGGTGATTGGGATCGGTAACAACGGGCAGGGGCATGATGGTCAGACTGAGATGGAGGGTAATCTCTATATGGATGGTCGATGGCGGGAAGACATTTCTCAACGAGATGGATAGTATGACAATCCATGGGGAGGAGGGGATAATGAACGATGTGATTGGTTTGGAACAAAGGGTGCACATGGACGAGGAGGAGAAGGATCTCTATGATTGACTATATCTGCCTTGACTTTGGTTGGAGATAGGGCATTTGACTCAGGGATCACTTCACCTGGTTCATTATCAACATCCATTCTGTCATCCGTAACAGTATGCTTCATTCCACTGCCCGAAGCTGTGCGCTGTAGCTCCTGTGTTGCTTTTTGAGGCATTGATGTTCAAGTTCCTTCTGCCTCTTGATCTAGAGCTGTTTCTGCCTTTCGATCTCAAGGTCCTGCTGCCTCTTGATCTTGAGCTCCTTCTGCCTTTTGATCTCAAGTTGCTTCTGCCTCTCAATCTCAAGCTCCTTCTGCCTGTTGATCTCTTTCTCCTTCTTCACCCGCGCAACCTCCACTGCTTGCAAATCAGCTTTATCCTTGTATGTTTTTATCAGCCACTGCTTCCTTTCATTCATTTCGGTTTGACATGGTGGCGGCCCATCCGGTGTTGTCGAAGGAGGAGGGGAGGGACCCACTACCATATCAGACGTAGACACATTGGAAATTTCTTGTGACACCACGTTAATATGTTTGTGAGCGATCTGCTTGAACCACATCGCTCGTGTATGGGCAGGGTTGGGGATGCCGAGGCGATCACCAAAGGCATTATGAGTAATGGTATTGACACAAAACAGTCCGCAAGAGATTGAATCTTGCTGAATGCTGTGTGGCAAGGTATTTCCTTGGTCTTCAAATGGGCCATGAAATCTCACAGTAAGCCACTGCTGTAACTTTGGAATGAAGCTTCCAATTTCACATCACGGATTCAGTGAGTCTCCTGTCTTCCAATCAGTTTTTATCTTGCCAGTCAGCAAAATGGCCTACCACAGCACAGGGTTTTCCATTTAAAGTCAATGCAAAAGCACAAAGTGGGACATTGCAGGGATATATGCTGGGAAAAAGAGCACCTTCCCTTCAGCAAGTGTCTGTTCTAACGTCTTGAATGTGTGGGGCAGTGAATAAAAGTTGGGTTTTGTCATGCAGATCACATGCACAAGCTCGGTATCTGTGATGACGAGGTTGGACTGGTTGGCGACCAATCGTCAGATAGTGGATTGTATCATCATGTCCATGATAGAGTCTGACAACAAAGCGTCGTCCAACAATAATTGTGCAAGCTGTAAGGTGCTTTTTAGGCTGGTTGAAGATCGCCCAGCCAATGTCTTGTGGTATGGGAGACAATACATCTCTACACGGGCATTGACATAAACAATACCGGACTGATGAGTTGACCCTGAGTCACTTGTGTAAATTTTGTCCTGTATCCACCGATTGGCAGTAAGCCATGTCATTTTAGCATAGCGCACTGCATGTAGGTTCTCCCAAAGATTCAATATCCAAAGAGGCAACAGTTGGTCTTTGAATTGGGGATGGATGATCAACCGCTTTCCATCACAAATGGCATCACCGAGAGACTCTCAAAGGCTGTAAACCCATGACTTTGGAGGTATGTATGGTTGGAGGACCAGGTTCTCATTCGGGTGCACTCTATCAAAGCATGATGCTCCAGTCTGTTCGAAGGACCCATCGTCGATGTTGGGCAGCTTGAAGTCTAATATCTGCCGCACATTGACAGCGTCGGACAATGGCAGTAGTATGCTGGATACTTCCTGTGGAATGTCCATGATCTCTGATAAAAGGTCTAGGTCTTCCAGATCCAATGCTTTGTTTCCTCCATCAACCCATTTCCCGACCAGTACATGGACAGTGATAGGCAGAGGAGGAGTGGGGCCAACTGTGCTAGGGGGAGTGGCGTCATCCTCGTCCATGTCAAACATATCCTCCTCATTGGTACCGGAGTAGTTGGAGTAGTCTTAGTAGAGTTCTATATCTCCTGTTGGTGGATGAAATATCTCAGACAGTACATAATTCTTGAGTTCTTTGATTTCTTTGTAATTTTTGGTGATCTCTTTGCGCGGTTGAAATTTGCCTCTGGTGACAAATATACGCTTTTGGGCTTTCTGGCCTTTGAATGGGGGCTCTTGGCCATCTGGCCAGAATTGGCCTGGCTTGCTGCAATAGTTGACAGCTGACGTTAAGGAGTTAGATGAGAGTCAATAAATATTCGAAGGACAAACATGTAGGGCCCCGTTTTTGGTGTGTGGGGATTTGCTCGACCCCTGCCAATGGGTCCTCTGCCAAAGATGAAGCTCCGAGGGACATTGATGCTTCGTCATTTTCTAAGGAACGGAGATGAGCAGTTTTAAGTAAGGACTGATGATTTGTCTCACCGGGAGCATGTGCCTCCACCAGGGGTTTTTTAGAGACAGACATGACTGCAATTGGTCTATGAGCCTTTGGCTTTGTTGTGTTAGTGGGGCAGAGGCGAGGCATGTGAGGCATCGGGGAAGGTATGTAGTGCTGAGAAGTTCAATGTCAGACCAGAAGTTGAAGGACTAAACCACGGAAAGACGACTCGCTGGAATTTCCAAAGAGAAGTTTACATGGTTAGGATGGGTTATATTGATGAGAGGTTGGGTGTGCACAGTGGTGTGGGGTGTTGAAATGCAGATGGGTAGAAATCAGTTGTTGGAATGCTTGCGTCCTATGATTTTTGAGTATAGGATTGGAGAAATATAAACCATGGAGAAACGACTCGCTGGAATTTCCAACAAGAAGTGATCTTGGATATGTAATGTAGTTGAGGAGGACAAGTGACACAGATGAGTTTAAGTCCAAGGATTTGACCAATATTATGTGAGGTTCTACAATATTGATCCACATTCCACACTCAAACATGGAAATTCCATTTCGGTGCTGTAGACAATGCTTCTGTGAAGTTGTGAATCCTTCAACTGTCATGAAATGTAATATTTTTTGAGATTGAAGCCCAGTGAAAACTAACTGGGGTTCAAGAATGGATGGGGTTGCGTGAAAATTGTCTAGGCTGGGCGGGGGAACCTCCCCAGAGAAATGAGACTAGTAGGAGCACATGTGCAAATGTGCGTTTGTGCATCATTGTCCCAGGCTGTGGGCATGTGATATATTTGCGTTATCCTACATTATACCAAAACTGCTACAATGATATTGGAAATGTGTATTACAGGTAGATGGCTACAACAAAGCACGACTGCTGGATGCGCTGCTGCTGTGAATTGCAACCTACACTCGTTCGGGTGCGTGCTAGCCTGCACTTGTTACCAATTGCACTGTAGCACTGGGCCGTCAGCAGATGATTAAGATCAGAAACAGCAAGATCAAAAGAAATTGGAGAGAGCACGCTACCTGACATAGGAGTGTCAGCATGATTTCCATTGATTGTGTTCATGGAAGCAGGACAATGGGGAGAGGACTGCTGAATTACAGTAGGAAAACTTGGGGGTGAGGTGATATGGGGATGCAGAGTGTTTGCAGCCATCCATGGTCACGACAATGAACAACATCCTATGGTGATGGAGGTATATGAGAATTGCGTTTCACATCCTAAAGAGGGAAAGGGTCAACGACCAGGTTGTCTTTCCGGAGAGATGACTGGTCTGAGATACAGACTAATAATCTAGTCAAACATCGATGTTGACATGTTAAAGGATATTGATTGTCAGAAGTGGTTCAAAGAACCAATAGGGTGGCTCAAAGTAGCCGCCTAACTTCGCTTACGTCTACGCCTATGCCTAACTTTGTATTAGATAAGCTACTGTAGTACTTCATCCTAGTAGCGATACAAATGCCTCTCCCCTCTCATCGAACAAAAGTCCTACAAGCATACCTAATCTTTATGGTTCTTTAGGACTCTACTCTCCCACCAGAAGTATCCACAGATATTATCAGGAAAGCCAAACAGTTGGATATTGATCTAAAAGTACTAGAAGGCATCAAGAAAACTCGTTATCTACAATCTCATCCTCCGGTGATCAAGGCAGGCAATCTTCACCTTGCTTGGTCATTTGCTCAAAATCCATCTGATCATGATTGTTTTGCAAACATGCTTCATATCTCCCCAACTGTCTTTGAGGTACTTCTGCACCTTATCGAGGAGCATCCTGTCTTTTCAAACAATTCTAATGTGCCTCAGAAGCCAGTGAAGGTTCAGCTAGCAATTACACTGTATCGAATGGGAAGGTATGGAAATGGAGCATCACTTGAAGATATTGCACGAATAGCAGGCAGCTCTGAAGGTGTTGAGAATTTGAACATTGATCACACATTGAGCTGATGTGATATTTACAGGTGATGTAGAAAATGCAACTGCACATTGCTTTGAAGCTATTGAAAGCTTGCATGACCTTTTTGTTCAACCTCTTGATGCAGAAGAGAAGGAGGTAGAGAAGAGATGGGTTGACAACCACCTTGGGTTCTGTGGGTCATGGCGAGATGGGTGGGTTATGTATGATGGAACAATTGTAGTCCTTTTTGCTTGACCTGGCCTTAATGGTGATGCTTATTACACCCACAAAGCAAACTATGGACTCAATGTTCAGGTACCAACATAAGACTTTGATAAAATTTGTTGCTAACATGAACATAGATCGGCAATACTCCCTCCAATGTTCGCATTGTGGACTACTCCCATGGTTTTACTGGGTCTGCTCATGATGCTGTAGCATTTGAGCACACTGCAGCTGCTCAGCACCCCAATTGGTTCTTTGAGGGTAATGAGTTTGCATGGGCAGATTCTGCCTATTGTCACAAATGCCTCCTAAAACCCCTAAATCTCTCCTTACAATTCCTTTAGCGCCTACCACACATGTTACTCCTATAACAGAAGATGAGGACACGTTCTATGATTGTCTTTAGATAAGATAACATCACGTGACATGATCCAGAACATTCCATGACATCATTACTATTATTAGTCTCAGGTACATCATACGATTCTCATTCTATTTAATGATTGGCTAGTAGTTAGAACTCAGTTTCGGTCTCAGTTTCAATTAGTGTACTTGCTCTATTCCTTCTCTTGTGATTATCTTAGACGTTTAAGTCCTAGTCTCTGCTCATCACATTTATTCGCTTGTTGAGTTGTGACATTATGCACTAAATCGTTACACCATTCCTGTCCATAAACAGCCTGCATCACTTCGCCAAGAAAATGCTGCTTTTGATTGTGTGGTCTCTCATCTCTGTGTTCATTCTGAACACTGTATGGGGGCTCTAAAGGGACGTTTCCAGTGCCTGCGTGGCCTTTGAGTCACTATCAACAGCAACAGAGATCACATTAGGGCTTGTCAATGGATTACAATTGCCATCATTATTCATAATTTGATCATTGATGTTGATGGAGCAAGAGCAGGTGGTAGGTTTTCTGCAGCACATACAGGTGTGGAGGAGAATGAGGATAGAGGTGAGGCAGATGAGCCTATTGATGATGAGGAAGATGCAGGAGATGTGAAATGGAAATAGTTGGTTGCAGAGCTTATGATATATAAAGGATTAGCAGTATGACATTAGAAAATCTAGGTAGTCTAGGGTATCCAGTTAATTAACATATGTATCTAAAAGTCATCCTGATCAGAAAGAAGTTCACCACCTGCCTCGATATCCCACAATGGAGACTGCAAACGGGTTGTATGTGCTACAGGTTCAACAGAGACATTCTCAGAATCCTCTTCAAGTGCAGCTACCTTTCTACGATACTCATCAGCAGTCCAGACACCAAGTTTAAGCTCCTCAATGAGTATCTTCCACTTCTTGAGCTTTCGTTCCTCAACAAGATGAGTATCAAGAGATTTCGAATTTTCACTGCAAAGAATATTGAGTTAAGTATACAACTTCATCAGACATCACTCACCATTGGAGATCAAGAATAGAGTCCTCAAAAGAATGCTTCTGAGGGAGCTTCTTAATTGAAGCTCTTGCCTTCTCGAGTGCACTTTCAGAGATGGAAGGGGTTTTTGCATGACAAACCTTTTGAACAGGTACCTTCAGTGAGTGCACTTTCAAAGATAGAAGGGGCTTTTGCATGATGAACCTTTTGAGCAGGTACCTTCAGAGTATTAGACATGTCAGTAGCAAAAGCAGCCTGAGACTTCAGAGTCTCAGGCACAGCTGTTGCTGAACTACAAGCAGCATCAGACTCAGCAAGTAGAACTGGGTCTATGTTCTGGAGCCCATCATCAGGTGGCTGCATGATGGTGACACAACGACTATGTGGCCCAACACCAGTGGTCACAGCTAGAGGGTTGATATTTGGACGAGTTGCCCAAATTCGGTGACAATTTGGAAAGAACGGCCATTTCGCAGTGATTGCACCTGTAGGACATGTATATAAAATTACAGTGAAACTATCAATGAAAAATGATGACTCACCCCAGAGGTGTTTTGCTTCTGCTGGTGTATCATGGTCAGGACCACTCAGGGGGATATGTAGAAGTCAAAAACCACATCATAATTTTCATCTGAAGGATTCTCACCATCTCACAAACCCCCAACAGTCTGTTTCAAGGCTGCAGCATGCTTCACATATGTGACACGAAGCCTGAATACACATATGAAGCTAATGAAGATGATACATTAATTAAAACTCACGATTCAACCTTTTTTTGAGTCCGGTCCATCGCAGTCCTTGGATCCAAAGCATACATATCAGGTAAAATAGTCTCTGCTATGGTTTTGTAAGCAGAAATCTTTCAATCACCTGTCTTGGGCTAGGAAACATCAATCTGTGCGTCAATAGACAAAGGTGGTATGCACATCTTTGTCTTCTTTGATACTGAATAAGACTTTGAGGTTGACTGGCTTCTTGACCTCGGCGATAAGTTTCCATTAAAGGTCAGATGTCCATGCGATAGGTGGGATGGTGGTATCCATTTTGTGTGGCATAACAAAGAGTGTGGGGTAATGAACATGATAGTATATCTTCATTCCTGCAGGATTGTGATGGATTTGTACCATCATTGACCACTTACAGCAATGATTCTGGTGATATCCCTCACAGTACATCTGGTTGTCTGGAAGTATCAATAGATGCAAACAAACATGTGTCAGATTCATCTACATCTCAATGGATGAGTACAACAGTTGCGATATGCTGCAGGATATGATTATTATTCCTGATTTGCTCCCATTGAAGTCCTGATTATGCCAGAATAAGTGAGTGGTCTCACCAAAATCTACCACAGCACCCACTTGGAGACAAGGCTCTTCAAAGCCTGGTTGGCCCATTGTATATGTGACACACAAGACTGCAGTTATGCAGAATGCCAAAGTAGCTCGACAACAAGTGAAATTACTACAATACACCATTGAAGATCTAGTTAATGAGTCTCAAACAGGTGGAAATAATGTCATGCCTTACATGCGTCTATGATACCTGTACTCCATTTATTAATTAATTTCTCAAATATATTTCCTCATTCCTGACAGATCTGGATGGAATGGAGTTTGTGTGATCCACCATAGGCTCTGATCATGATTCATGGTTGCATATTGCTCGACACATCACATCACTGATCCTCCATGAATGCCTACTAGATTCTATGAGTAGGATGGCAGCATTCATAATGTCAGTTGAGATATGGATAAAGGATATCTCTATTGAGTGCAAGAATACACTGCAAAATGAGACAGGAGATACAGTTCTTCCCCCAATGGTGTGTATCCACTCTCCATTTCATTGTTTTATTATGATGTCTTCACATGACAGGCACATTGTGTGATGGTTGAACTTTCAGCATGTACCGGATTGGACAATGAATCCGTTTGTTCTACATTGCACAATATTTGGGTTATTTGCTGTGTTTTAAAATGCATACTTCCTGTGCACTAATGGTGCAATTTCCCCCCATGGACCAAGGACAATGCAAAGTACCTGAATGATGTGCTTCAATATCTGCTACATGTTCACAAGGCTAGTGAAACCAATGCATATTCCAATGGACTTCGAATTCTGGCATCTATGATGGCCAAGCACTCAAGATCTTTGGCAGGTCACAGCAGAAATACATGTACACAGTGATAGATTTGCAAGTATGACCACCTGTGGTGGTATCACTCCTTCTATATCAGTATACAAATGATTAAGATATATAGGTGCTGCTCATCATCAGCCCACACATTCAGAGTCTAGAATTAAAAACATTTTCATGTTGCAATTATAATTCCTATGTACATATTGTAAGGACGGAGTGATTTCACTTATTATCTCGCTATGCTAACACACGTGAACACATCTCCACAATGCTTGTACTTTGAGGTGAACAATATATGCGCAGTGCAATGGAACATGTAGGTGGAGAAAGGATTAGCACGAAATGCACAGGTGCGAATATTAACGCACTGTACACCAGCTTCATAGGTGAACTTCATTTTCTGTGTGGCATCACATTGTCATTCAATCCAGCACAGTTCAGTTGGACCATCAATCACAAAAAAATTCCATCAGGGTTAGACAATGAAATTCAATCTTCACAAGGTCTGAAACTGACACTCAGATGTGCCGTAGTTGAAGTGCCAGCAAATATGCCTTTGCACATGGTCAATTCAATTGTACAGTGCTGTCAAGAGTGTACATTTGACCCGATATTTGAATGTTGTGGTCAGATAAGAACGAAGTTAGTAGAGATGGTGAATGTGTTTTTATTCATTGCTACTGTAAGGAGATCTTGACAACCACTTGCAGCCAACCAGGTCACTTGTAATATATATCTAAACAAACAAGCTACCTACCATCACACAGTGAAATTTGAGACATATCTACCATCATGCCCTGAAATTTGATACAAGAAATCACAAACTGTATTATGGATGGTAGTATTAGGACAGTATTGGCCACTGTCATCGACAGTAAACACCCATAGAGGCAAGGCAATTACTGAATATTGTCCCAAGATAAAATCAAGAGAAGAGGATGAGATGAGACAGGACAGAGTGAAGTGGCCACCATCATCAACAGTGAATGCCCATAGATGCAAGAAAACCACTGCATATCATCCTGAGAGAACATCAGAAGGAGAGGGGGTGTGATAAAGGATAGGACAAAGTAAAGTAGCCACCATCATTGATGGTGAATGCCCATAGAGGTGAGAAAACCACTGCATATCATCCCGAGAGGACATCAGAAGCAGAGGGTGCGATCAAAGACAGGACAAAGTAAAGTGGCCACTGTCATCAATGGTGAACACCCATAGAGGTGAGACAACCACTGCATATCATCCCAAGAGGACATCAGAAGGAGAGGGGGGGTGTGATAGGGGACAGGACAAAGTAAAGTGGCCACTGTCATTGACGCCCATAGAGGCGAGAAAACCACAGTATATCATCCCAAGAGGATATCAAGAGGAGAGGATGTGACAAGAGACAAGACAGAGTGAAGTGTCCACCGTCATCGACAGTGAACAACCATAGAGGCAAGAAAATCACTGGTGAATGTAATGGTACAAAACGAAGAGAGGTTTCAGCAGAAGCCAAATATATAACCTTCATGTCACATGGTGTTCCCATGCCACACTACATCACATGATGTCCTAAAAAGCGGCTAATAATCCCCTAGTTAATAACTCCCCAAGAGAACTGTGTGTTCTCAAAAATCTCAGGCATATGAAACAAGGGCAGAATCTGACCATAGGGTTAGGTTTTGGCCATGTCAGCGCCTTCATTGGATACTGGCATCAACATGGCAGTTTTGTCGCATTTCCTCCATGTAGGAGTCAAGGTTTCACCCTCTCATCAACAAACTTGTAGCCACCATCTGCATCTACTTAGGAACAAACGAAGATATTCCTGTTCGAGATTGTGACAGCAGGAGCTAAGACCACTGACACAACACCATTATGCACGAGTAGTAGATATGCAAGTGCAATGATCAATACCTTACTTTCACTAGCTTTCATCTCCTCTGCTGAATGGGGTTCTGAATGACACAGCTTCAGCTTCAACCCCCAGTGCTTCTTCCAGGTGGAATTGTTAGTCATGGAATGGGTTTTAAAAGGACAGTCAAGTACACTCACCTTGATGTTGCCAGAATACAGATGCTTGTTGTTGTGTGGGAGTCAAGAGCAAAGGTAGTTTCAAACTCTGTGTTAATGGAGATTTCCAATTAAGCTTGTAGTACTGGACATTGCAGCAACTCTCAGTTGTTGGAATTTTTGGACAACACACAGTGAAGCTGCGTGGCTAAAAAGCATGGCTGATAATTCATCAATTAATTTTATCCCATACCCTAGTACAGTTGCTTATGGTTCCAGATTTCAAAACAATCAATGTAAGCCAGCTCTATTCCAGCAATGAGTGTAGCTGCTGACATCCTCGGGTCTTTTCGTCTTCAAGAAATGCTATCTCTTCTTTGTCATTCACCAGATCATGTTAATATAGTGTAGATCGTCCATTGCAGTTTCAATTGAATGACTTGATTCCGGATGCTTTATGATTGTGTTTTCTGTAAAGATTATCTGTTGCAAAATAGATCAATGTCCATTATCATCTCTTCTGCATTATTTTGCATATGGTTGTCACCCAATAGGAAGGCAAGCATACATGATTTTCTACTATACTTGTCCAGAATGTGACTACATCACATGGTAGTTCAAAGTATCAAATTAAAGCCAAGTAGTGGGGTTATCAAGTAGTGTGAGAGGAAAAAAGTGAGGGTATACATTATCAGGCCTTCAAACACGGAGAGCACGAGATCAACAAGATGTCAACAACAAAGCATCATGCAAACAATACATATGCTGGATATCAGTGTCAAGCTATAATTCCAATATCCCTTTTCTGCTCAGTGCTGAGGGGCCACTTGTACCATACCCATCCATAGTTCTAAGATTGAGCTGCATGTATCCAAGTGGGACAGGCTATGGCCCTCTGCATGGAACTGCATTGCAAACATGAATATCTCATCTTGATTTGCAACCAGTGCTCATGTGGATGGAATATCATGTTGTATGCAGGTCCCTGGCATGCCACATTCCCACACCAACAGATATTGAGTCCCTAAGGCTGACCGTCCTTGAGATTGGAGTATGCAAGGACTCTTGTGTTGATCAAGCATTTTTGAACCCTATTTTCATCAGGCATCATGTTGGCATATGACAGAAATTCACGTGACTGATTGAGGGCATGTCTGTCCTCCCCAAATAATTCCTCCAATGTGTCCCAGATCTTCAAGTTGTATACATAAACATTCTTGATGAAGCGATTCAACACAGGGACAACAACTTGATCCAAGGTTGATATGCCCACAAACATCAGTACAAAGTTGAAAATATCACTGTTGTGTGGCATATAAGAACATAAAATCTCAAGAGATCTTGACAACCTTTGCTTACTCTTCTACCAAGTGCTTCAACAGCTTGACACTTTGAGGCAGTTTTCCAGTTGATCCACAACAACATATGATGAGCCCCTGTATGCAGGGCCCAACACCTGAGCCCTTGTTTATAGCAGAGATCGCATGAGTTGCATCTATCAGGTTTTTGTCACCAATGTAGTTAGATAGAAGCTATATTCAGTATCATGCCCGTCATCAGTGAAATTCTCGAATATTTGCATCTGCTCACCTCACCTCATGAATTGGAAGGGACTCAGGATTCTCAGCATTTCCAGACACAACAAGATTACTGGTCTCTGTGTCAGAATGCATATTGATGAATATTAGTAAATTCCCCTGGTACTTGAACGTTTGCATCCAATCAAACAAAGGCCCCATTGCTTTTGGACAATTATTACCAGCTTTGAGGGCACGGGTCACTATACACACCTGTTTGATGATAATGACACTGACAAATTAGCTGATTTTACTGACAATATGCACCCTGCTCTTGTCCTGACAATGATGCTTTTCCAGTGTCGATTTAATGATGTTGGTAGCAAATTGGCTTCCGAAGCCACTCCATGACAAGAAGATAGCAAGAAGTGGGAAATAGTTGCGATAAATAAAATATTGTCATATGAAGTAGCCTTGAATCCTATACTGTTTGAATAAAGCATCAACCACTGTTTGACATTGTATGAAGTGGATGAGCTTATAGTCATTGCAACACCTTTATTGCAATGGCATCAAGGGCAAAGGAATGTGTTCTCAGTCACACTGATGTTACCAGTGACTGGATCAGGACATGCATCCAAGCATCCATGATCACATTCACTCAAACTGATGCACATGGGGTTCCTGCAACCTTCACCCTGACATTTCCATATATAAGACCCACAACATTGTCCAATCTACCTCTCACATACAATCATCAACAGACATTGATGGATCTGGATTCATCACACCTTTGTTACTCGGGCAGATATAAGCGCTTACAGCCACCTTCCCCTTGATATTCACAATGGAGCTAACAGATTGAATAAATTCCCATGACTGACCTCGCTTGTTGTGCGCCTACGCAGAATTTGGTCTGACGTCAGTATTGCGCTCCCCCTTACCTGCTCCTCCCTATAGTCATATCTTGCGCCAGCGCATTGCTTGCCAATACCCACTCCACTCTATTAAAGCATCTTGTGCCAGCGCATTGCTTTCCAATACTCACTCCCTTCTATTTTTGCCTTTTACGCCAGCTCATTACTTGCCAATACCCGCTCCACTCAATTGCCACACCTTGTGCCAGCAGGTTGCCTACCATATCCTTGCCCACCGCAGTTCTCAAATCACCTGCCAATGCGCTACTTAACTACAGGTCACACCCCATTGTGCTCCTTCACACTCTTAGTTAGCATAGTGCCTTATCAGTTTCAGTCTTACTCAGTGCGCTATCACTGTTGGGTTGTCATAAGGTCACTATAGGTCACTAAGTCTTTAAGTTTCAGCTTCCCTTGCATATAAGGATAAGTGGAACTAGTCTATTCAGTCTAGCTAAATTTATTCTTTCACAACGATACAAATGCCCAACAAAGGACATCTTTATCCCAAGAAGCACATGAGAGTGGTGATCCCAAGAATGCTTCTGAAGTTGTAATGCAAACACTGAATTCACCTGTGACATCAGGCATTGATATAACCTCCTCAAGTCCGGTAGTTCTCATTCCCGATAGTCAATCATCACGGCATCAGCATTCAGGACAAACCACCCCATCACTACCATCAATTATATGTCTGCCAAATGAAAAGGCCCTTGAGTGAAGTGTGCCACCTGGAACATTCTTGGTTGTCAGCCTGTCAATACACATGGACAGAGATCATACAAATACCGATACTCAACTCACAGGTCAAGATCACTCTGAAGTAAGTAAGTACATATAAATGGTGACACAATTTAATGATTCAGATAGAAATGGTTCCACATCATGATTCCCATGTTTTGATGAAGGACAGTTGCTCCAAAACCAATGAACAGAAAGGTCAGCATGACACAGAAAGCAGGGCCCTGAGGACCATACCAGCAATGTATGAGAGATGTCTAATGTTTGGAACCTATGGAACAGATTCTAGGCATTCATTCCCATTATCCACAAGACAATGTTATGCACTGACAATGTGATTTGACTCAGATTCATCATACCACTATTACAGATACATACATCTTTGGTAACACACATGATGATCATTTGTTCTAACTGTGGGTGTACAATGGAATGCAATTGTGATGCCAAAACAAACACATTGACCATGCTGACAAGATCTGGTACTTTTATGTATCATGTTCTTAAATGGTCTGAAGTTGAATGGGGCGCTATTTCTCCACGTGTTATACTAAGCCTGCCCTAAACTCTGGCTTGAAATTTTGCATTTGAACTGGAGTGGTGTGTTATTGCATTGATGTTTCAAAGACAATAATGACATTCAAGAAAGAGCTAGATTTGACCATCGGAATCATTTGGACCCACATCCCACAATCCAGCCCATCCATCACATGGAGAGATGGACATAAGACCATGCTTTCTGCCATTTTTGATGATGACATGAATCTATGTGATCAAGTTGATATACCTCTGATCAAATACATATCGAAATTCCCACAATCCAATATTTACTCTAAACATGTCAAACACCTTGGCAAAGACTTGCTATCATCTTTGGATGTGACACACATTGTCTCAGAAGCTCTTTCAATTCACAAATGCATCAAGATTTCTGGAGTACCATTCATGCCACTGCTGACATGCACAAATTCTGCTTTGTACATGGTCATAGATATATTTTCATCTAAGTTTCTACCCTATACAAGCTCCCTATAATGGTCCAATATACTGTCCTGAATTTTCCCAATCAAAGGAGAATTTTATTCAATAATTTCTGAGCCTACAAACATTACTTTACAACTTATCTCTTCACAATAATACTTATCTTGGTCAGAAAACAGCTTTAAAACCCTTTAATTTTAATTAGTCAGCAATTTCCCATACCATTCATAATTTTTTCACACATTTTCACATCTTTTGAGATACTTTTACAGTAACATCCCAACATCTAAACATTAGCAACTCTACATCTGGACATAGTTATGTCTATGTAGGGAATTTTGCTTTGAAGAATTGTAAATAAACACAACATCATTTGAGTAATGTGTTATCTGTAAATATGAACAAACACAGAATTGAGGTATTCAACAAGAGAGCACTAAGAATGTCTATTTTAGGGCTAGTGGCTAGAGCACAGCAACTAGGCAGTGTAAAGTTCTGGCACACAGCCTTTCAAGCACTTTACCTGAGACTTCCAAATTAGGTCAGCTCTGCACAGGAAGCACTGCTACTTGACCCAAGGATGCCAAATATGGGTTCCTCTGCCAAAGTGCTTCAGAATACTTTATTCAACAATTCTAGGTATTTTACTTATATATCAATAATTTCTAGCATAGCCACCAGTAGAGTAGTATATAAGGGGCTCATTTTCTCCCCTTTGCAAAAAAACAATACCCATCTTTTACACCTAAAAATTAGTAGGGGAATCATAGGAAAAATTCCCTAGGTTCTCAGTGAGTGAATATCTGAGTGACTATTTGAGAGAAATATTAAGTTATTTCCTCCATTCCTTTGACATTATGTGCAACATCATACAAAGCATCTGAGGCCACATCTGAACCATCTTACACAGTACCTTCCAGGTTCTCTTTTAGACACAGAAACAGTTCTGTGGGGAGAATATTAGTATTTTCAGCAATTAGGGAAGACAAATAAGGCTTGCAGTCAGTCAACAATATTAAGAGCTTGGCCACTTAAGACTACATCAAGAGGGTGTATTCTGTTCTGGTCTGCGTCATACTCATCATGAGTGCCTGAGCAGCAGAGGGTTGGTTTTGAAGTCACGTATTGGGTCATCTTGATAGTGCCTGATCTTAGTTTGATCTCCATTGTTGAGGATAAGGAATATCCAAGAAGGATACAGCTTTAGGTCATTATATTCAGTTGCACCATTATATTCAGAGAAGTCATAGCACTTCATCAAGCCAGTTATTGATCTTATTTTCCCTCCACCTTTAGTCACTAGTGTTTTGCTTAGAGAACTCAATAAACCTATTCCCCATGAACAACCATGTTATTGACCGTTGGTAATTGTCTGAACTGTTGACCATGGTAGGATATTGAAATTGGTGATTTTATTGCTTTTCATATCCCAGTAAGACACCGCATGATGGTAAATTTGATGCACACTACCTTATGTTGAATTCAATATCTCTCCACTTTGGCCAGTGCAAGTCCATGGTATGTCCTTATTGTCATTGTAATGCAGGAAAATCTCAATATGTTTCTTAGATGTGAAGAAGTGATGTTATAACCATGCCAGCCCTCATATCTTTTCACATATCCTGTCCTTCTTTAATAACATGGAGAATCCTACAAAGATTAAATGTATCTTGAACATACCACTTGCACAAATATGCATGCCGCATGAATTAAGGCATGTTTACAAGTATTATGTGACCACAACTACATTGTTAATTGATATACTGAGGAGTCTGGACCATGGCATTGTGCACGGTTGGAACCAAACACGCAGAGTTGTTCCAATAATATCAAAGGCTCATCCAGAAATTTTCTTGGGCACTCTTACACCATGCAGGATTCTTAATGTATCCGTATCATGACACCAAGGACACGCTGACTGCATTCATGCGAGCACCATCTCTGGACAAGTGAACCATGATAACATTGTGGCACACAAATGACCTGGCATTAAATGCAATTAGTGTTTCCAATATAGATTTTGACAGGAGAGGTGACGATTGTCAGAGAAGGAAACTGAATGCATCCTCAAGAAGACGAGTCCATACTTCTCGAACTTGGGCATATAGCTTATCTACATCATCATTGGCCATGTCAAACCCTAGATAGACATGAAGACCTGCAACTTAAATTGCAGATCCAGGTATGACTGAAATGTACATGTTAGACATCATTGAAGTGCCAAAATTGACCACCCAAAGGTATATATGCTGATTAGTACAGTACAGAGCACTTACCCTGATTGAGTAACACTTTCTCCCAGCACTCATTGATAGATCCCTTCAGATAAACATATGATTGTCCCTTGGGCTTGATGAGTAATGTCAGGCTGGCTAAGGGCTGGTATAGTTTAAGATATAAGTGCAACTGTATATGAGGCAAAAGAAAGCTCCACATCTCTCAGAAGTATCTCACACTTCCTATTACCTTTCTTCATGGAACCTAACAGGCACATAATTGGCATTGATGGTGGGTGCGACAGGTGATGATAACCATCTATCATGTGAGGTGTCAGTGCCACTATGGAACTATCTCTGGTGTTTGGAATTGGGATCTGTTTGAGATGTTGAACACACTCATGTCAAGGTATAATTCACCTTTCCGTCAGACCATGGCATGTTAGAAAAAAGAATAAGAATGGGAGGTGTGGCAGACCAAACTGGCAGTGTCCCTCCCAGATTAGAATCTAACCCAATGTCCTCAACGATCTCCTCCAAAGACCATCCCATACTAACAGATAAAAGTATGTTGTGTTCATTAGTACTTGTGTGAATGTGACATAACTGTTAATTATCATGAGGCTGGACTAAAAGTAATAAAAACAAGACCCGTACATTCCCTAGTATCTTGGGAAATACTCCTCCATCTCTGTTTTCAAAGACCAAAATGGCACTAGCACTCGATTGAAGGTTCTAAATATCAAGATCGAGTCACCTATATCTTATGACTTGTGATTACCTTGTTGACATCTCTGACCCTTGCTTCTGCGGTGTTGGTATCCATGCAGGTGAACCAGTTAGAACTGGTAAAACTACAAACTGAACACAACTTTACTGACGGGTATCAACCCTAACTCAACGTCGGACCTAATCCATTTGTTCCTTTGCTCATTGCCATCAAACACCTTTACCTTAACATCATATCAAGAAAAGCTAGCCAAGATGGGTGGTGGACACTTGAACATGAAGAAGTGTTGGGATTCACTCCTGCTCAAAAATCAGGAGCAGATCTTGCTTGAAGAGAGGAAGGCTGTAGGTGCTCATATATATTTATGGAATCTTTGTTAGGTAATTGTACTTCATAGCTTGAGGAAAGGGAGAAACTTGACCAGCTATGCAAGGAGAAGGAGAAGGAAAGGCAGCTGCAGGAGCTTCAATGTTTACAAGAAGAGCAAATGGGAATGAGAAAAACAGAGAAGCTAGAATGGATGTATGTGACACCTGCAACTGTGAGTAATCAGAATGCAAACAATTTAGAGGACTACCTGCTGAGTAACAAGTGGGTTGACACAATCTTGACAGCTGATGGGAACACACAGGTATGTTATAATGTCTATTGCTTTCATCTATGGATTAATAAGTGATGTTTGTGGCTTGGCGTCTCTTACAAGATGTTTATTGCCATTCAGAATGCTAATAATGATCAAGACATTGCCACAAAGATTCATGAAGACCCGTTGCTCGCTATCAAGCAGCAAGAACAGGCTGCATACCAGGCACTCATGTCTAAGCCCTTCTGTCTGCGTGAAATGCAGGAATGAAATGGTAGAAAGCTGAAGAAAGACAAGAAAGAGAAGAAGCGAGAGAAGAAGGGAAAGAAAGAACCACATGCCAGGGAACAATTGGACTGCTCAAGGTCAAGATGTCCTGTAGTGGAATACAAGAGAAACTAACTTCACATTTGAAATCACAGTCATACATAAATATTGATGCTATGTATAAGGAAATTTCAACTACAATTGTATGTATCCATTGCCTACCAAGTCAATGAATCTGTTACTATTTCATTGAGGTTTTTGAATAACTCATTACAAGCATTTATCACTGACCACATGGATCCTTCAATCACCTGTGAAGACCATTTTCTCTCTTCCTCCTTCTTGTTGTAGATCACCATACAAAGTTCCTTGAGTATGATAGGACACTGTGCCATAATTGAATGCGCAAAGATTGCAATGGCATTGATATTGTGGCCAATGGAGAGCTTTTGCTGATGTTCTGGATCGTGATCAGACCATCCAGTAGCATCCATCTTCACATTGTCCACCTCACATATGAGGGCTCTAGTGAGGCAGATTATCCTCCACACCATGGTGGAGTTCCACCTCGTGTTGTTGATATTTCGTTCTAAGACTGAATGTCTTTCCATGCAATGTCCTGTGATAGTGTGGTGAGGTTGCATAACATTGGCATTGTTAAGCATGTGATGATTGTGGAACAATACTTGGGCATTGCCTAGGATGCTGAATCCCTCCAGAATTATCTGATGGAGGCCATTGTCCATGATGTGGACGTGTTGCCTAATATGCATGTTGATGATCAGGGTATTCTGGTCACCCTCATTGTCAACAACTATTTTAGTGAAGGAAGACCCATATTCTCCAGCAATGAGGTCTTTCAGACTGGATGAGAACGCCAGGTGCATATCGTCTCCTACAAGCGGCAAGTATTCAGAATTAATCAGGGAGGATATGTTAATGGATTGAATAAGTGGTACATACCTAGACCAGATGTGGGTCTCATAGGTCATTTAATCCTTCCGCCAGTAGAGACCATTACAGTGTATTTGATGTACTCAATGATTGATAGTTCTTGATGTGACTTGAATACAAATTGTACAAATCAGCTGGTAGATGTACAATGTGAATTAGAAATGAGATTGATTCTAAACTGGGTGATACACACATTACTGTTACAATCCACAGTAGTCTCCAGTGAAAATAAGTGTGTTGACAGACGTCTAAGCTGACGTTCAGTTGGTAAATGCCTGAGTGAAGGACTGTAAGTGTTTCACATGAGCATGGGGGTGTTTGATGGTAAAGGAAAACAATGAAAATACTCACTTTCATTGTTATAATTGTGTGGTACTAATGATGGTGCCCTGATGTACGGTGGAGTGAATTCTTACTTGTGATTTTCTGAAACTGTTCTTTTCTATATGTTCCAGGTATCATTATCAATTGCAGGACCATTAAAGGACATTGAATTCACTTACCCTTGTGATTTACAAGCTTGAAAGATACCAGGTGGTCTGTCTAGATGGGAGATGAATGATGATGTAGAATGCTTGATTTCATGAAGTTCATGCAACTGATTGATCACCAACAGTGCTTAGTAAGTAATGGATTGTGACTGGTTGGTCACAGTCATAACACATACCACCATTGCTCACATCCCAGTGAGAATCGGTCGGATCTCCTGGCAAGGAGAACAACATAAATAGACAAAATTTGAACAGATGGATCTCCAAATATGAGTGTCAACAAATGGTGCATTCTGTCGATGTTTAGATGACTGATAGCGATGTTGATTTATGCCAGTCTACAGAATATTGAGTGGTTAGACTTCTGTAGATTTGAATAGATGGCTTATATCATTTGGTTTTCTGAGTGTCCCAATGACAGAAAAAGATTCATTTTAACTACTATAAAAGCAACAAGACAAGCTATAAAAATGGGCTACACACATACACTAGTATACCTGCTCACACCAGCAGCTAAGCTGTCTAGGACTGTCCTACCCCAGTACCTGCCTAATTAAGCATGCCGCCGCAGAGCTTTGTGATGACTTGAATTGTATTTGCGGTCCAATCACAGTCAGGAACTTATATTGAACAAACGAATTAGTGTGCAATAGGGATAGGATCAGTACTTACCAGATGCTAGGCCTCGATGTCATAGTTCCGTAGTGTTAAGCATTAAAATAAGAACATAGCATAAGATAAAAAGAACAAAAACAATACTGCTTGACGTATCTTTTCGAGCGAGTCTGAATAGACGGGAAGAAGACCTATAATACTATCAGCATGTGTAAACATTATACAAGCTGAGTTGTGGACTTACCATGGTGGCAAATGTTACTTCTACAGGCTTCTCTGTGACTTCAGTAATACAAGTGCTTGTGTCAATGGTGTCATTGCTATCATTGAGACAGTCTTGAGGGGTGGTATCTGCTGTGTTTGCATGAAATGAAGCGTCTGGAGAGTTGCTTGGGTCATTGGTAGCAATAATCAGTGAAACATGGGGCACAGGAGTGTTCGAGACTTCAATGCATCAGATGTAGGCTTGGCAGACCCAGATATGTTCCACCGTTTTGACATGTCACAATCGTCCAATCCTGTGTGTAAATACATTTCATGTCAATTTGGGATGTAAACGAAAATAAAATTGTTCTTACTCAGAACGGGTTGATGTGGTGTTGAGAACTGTGAGACCCTCCGTGATGGTGTTTGCATCAATAATGGAGTTGCTGTGAATAAGTTAGTAGGTACATGGAATGAGAATGTTCAAAAGACTTACATCTTGACTTTCTTCTTCTTGCTGGCCCTCTTCCATCCATTGCTTGAAAATAACACCTCAATTTCACCGTCAGTGGGTTCCTCAACATGCATGAGTTTGACAGCGTCTTTAAGATGAATGATGAGTTTCTATAGCAGAACTGTTAGCATACAACCAACTGGATATGTGCCTGCTTACCATGGGCATGTTTTTAGGCATGAACTTTATTTTGTACACTGGCCATCCTACTAGGAGATTGTCAACTTCCATTATGATAACATTATTGCAGAAATCTACACTGTCAGTGCAGTCAACAATATCAGCCTGAGACGAAGACATTGTAGTTGAAAGCAAGGACATACATGTACACTTCTCAAGTTAAAAGCCACGTGAACTAAGGCTCCATTGGGAAAATATCAAATTTCAGCTGAGGCCGCACTCATTCATACAATACAGCTCCAATATTTATGCACCTGCATAAACCTCAGCATTACTTTTGATGGCTAAACAACTTGCTTACCTGAGTCCATCTACACAATCCACATCATCACACTTGACTGTCTAGTCTACTTTTTTGAGGGGAATGAGGCCTCAGAGGTATCGCATACTGCAGATCGCTTATTTTGTATTGTAGATGGAGTACATTGAAATGTTCCTGGAAACATTTCCAATCTAAACGTGATCCAGGTTATTATTGAGATTTGTCCCAAATGCTTCTCTGGAATTTGCTCTGATGACACAAGAAACACACGTGTTGCTCACAAGAAAGTTCAAAAGAAATATCCATGGATCCTGAACACACCAGATCCATGCCACTGGATGAACTTGCTTGTGAAGGACATCTGCACAATCCCCTTCTTCCAGCCCATAATTATGCATGAGATATTTGTTGCAAACTTTGCTAATGTAAACACAGGCTATCAAGACAACACACCGTGTTATAAAATTCTTCAAAAAATCAATGCATGCACATTCTCACTTAAGAATTGCACGCACAAAATTCAAGATAACTCGTGGTTTGGTCTCCATTGGAAAAACATGTTTTGGAACACTGTAGGTCTCTGGTATGTCAGTGCAGCATTGCCTGCCTGCCATCTGAGACTTGTGTGACATTGTTACCACTCACTAAGACTTCATCAGGATGTCAACGAGTCATTCATACCTGACACAGCAGAAACATGGTCTTTTCAACTCTTGCTCTCACAGCTTCTTGCTGTTATAGGTCCCCCTGCCATGGCAATCAAGTGCCTGGAGTCATCATTTTCAAATGCTGCTGACATATATGTGTTTTGAGAGAGCAATAAAAACATGGTTAAGCTACCTGTCACTGTTCTTGAGAAGATTTGCTGTCTTTGTAACTATTGGTTCAATCAAACTATGAATGATGCTCCATCCAATATATTTGTTACTGCATTTTTCCTGGTTCCTGGTGCATCTCAAAAATTTACATGTCTTACTACTTGTGACACTGCAACAGACAATAGAAATGCCAACATCCTCAAAATATCAACCCTCTCTCCATTGCACCCATCAAGATTCACTGTGATACTGTTTCAGGTCTTGTGGCATCCACTTCAGTCAACACAAGCAAGAACCAAAAACTTTTATGGATTGGCCGATTCTTGGTTTCACAACTTTGGTTTGAGTATGAGTCCAAGGACACTGCAGAATCCACATTGGGAGCAGGATTTTACTCTTTCCCCTCTGTCTACCAGCTTTACTAGTATGCAACTACCAGACAATGAGGATCCCTTCACAAATAGTTTCAGGGTCCCACTACAGCCTCAATTCCAGCATGTATGTTCACTCTTTTTGCTGTTTCTGCTCACAAAGACATCCTTAGGGCGCATATATGCATAAAAACCAACAGTTTCAGATGCTGCATGAACAATATAGGACACTGGAGTCACAAATTGTGAAGGTTACAGCCAAATGTGATTCTGTTATGTGCATATCTTCCTGAGCCATTTATTTTGACTGGCACTTGACAGTGTGACATATGAATATCTTGCAAATTCAATCCTTTGTCAATCCCAACACCAACAAGTACAAGTCATGCCCAATGCCCAAGTCCAGAGACACATCCAAACATTCCGTTTTGGAACAAGGCTGACTACCTGAAGTGGTTGTATTCTGCCAATATTGAACACACTACACTGCATGGTAAGCTCGCATTCCTGGAGGATAGTGATGGAAATCACATTTTGGCAACCACAATTGATCCTGTATGTAAGGTCCTACTGTGCAGCATGATTAGAGCTTCTCATTCGCAAACTTGCACTGTTGACTTGGGGGAAGCTGACTACATCAGGTGCCCAACTTATGAATAGCTTGATGGAAAATTCCTACCCACTTTTAAGCTTGCCAACAACAGCTGGAAGATTGACTACCTCGCTACAATGTCTTACTTATCTTGGTGGCAAAATAACATGGATGAATTTGGCAATACACTAGTGGGTGGCGACGATGAGGGTGATACCATTTCAAAAGGCAAGAAAAGAAAGCAGTGTATTGAAGCGCTTGAAGTCTTTGAAAAGAAGATCAAAGGTTCGTCATACTGCAGTTACTGATAGTGACTAATACTCCCATTTTTCAGTTGGTTGTGGTGTGTGGCAAGAGAATACTAACCTGCCACCAACTCCTTCACCATAGTCCATTCCAACCCTTCCACCATCATCTGACACCATAATACCCTCCCAAAATGGAAGAAGGTCCAACAGCAACATCAGAAAATCCACAAGAGTCTGCCCTGCAAGTCCATGAAGCATCTTCTGCACCTGCCCTTGAAGATGCTCAGCCCAACAACATCCTTTCCAATCTTTCTTCTGCTACAAAACCTGTCAAGATCACAATCATTAATCCACTGGGAGTCACCAATATAGCTTTATTCACCACTAATTAATTTAAACAGTTCTACAGTGGCACTGGTTACATTGAGTGGTGCTTGCATTGACCCATCACTTGGGCTACAATTTACCAGTGAGCCCACACCCAAGGATGTGCCAGAAAGTGTTCCACAACTTGAAGCTGCTCCAAGGTGTTGATTGTGCTTTGCTTGTTATCTACTCACTATCACAATAGAGATTTGTTTGATTTGCATTGGCATAAGCAGATCAAGCGAGGTGGGAAGACAGATGAGTTCAATAATTACTATAGGTCACTAACACCAGATCAGTGTGGGGTAAGTGATCTATCTAGTGCCATCTCACTCTGAGTCATTATTCTCATTTGCTCAAATGCAGAAATACGATGAGGTGGCTAAGATTCTGGTACTTGGTGTTGGACCCATTGTCTATGATACTAATGCAAGGTCTGCAGGTTGCTGAGGATACCTGGACCAAAAATGTCAACAAAGGCCATATCTACTAGACTACATCATGCTACCACAACATCGTCCATGTTCCTCAATGCAATTTCTTATTTGTGGCTCCTGCCTCTGCTTTACTCTGTTCATTCTGTCTGCTTTCAATCCAAGGCATGCTCAACCAGTTTTTGAACCATTCCATATCAGTTTTGCATATCTACTAGACTGCATCATACCACCATGATATTTTCTGTGCTCCTCAGCATAATTTTACTCAATTTGTGCCCCCTGCATCATGTTTTCCGAGGCGTTGTAGGTATCACAACCTGGCTAGGCACTAGCTATAATAATGCTAAACCAGTATAAGTGAGTCTCAGCTCTACCTAGCTGCAGCGAAAAATCCACAAGTGAGTGCTGATCAACCCTAATCAAATGCAATGAAATGCGAAGTAAACGTGAAGAAATGCGATGGAATGTGGTGAAATGTGAAGAAACGCGAAATGCAATGGTCACATGAAGCGTGGGAAAGTAGTGCGCAAAGTGCGCAAGTGTAGAGAAGATGTATAAATGGTGCTGGGATATTAATTGAGACAAGGAGGACGGATGCTGGACGGATAATAGATGGATAATGTGATTGCCACTAGCTATAGACGGATACTAGGGACTACAACAATGGATACATGCACTGCATGGAACTAACTGGTGATGGATGGTGACTGCCAGAAGCTAAGTTGTAAAAACAGACATGGCAACCCTAAGTCGCACATAAGCGCCTTCCCAGGGCTCAGAAGTGAATCGGGAGTGCTCTAAGTATGTAAGTGAGGTAAAGTAAGGGTCCATAATGAAATAATAATTGTATGATGCCAAACATAGTCAGATATAGTAATAAATGGAATGCGATGCACCAAGGAACTGGCTGGACAATGGATGGATGCTCCTGCGATGATGCACACTAAATTGCGATGGAACGCGAATATGCGTGATGAGATGCGAAGATGCATGAGAATGCGAAGATGTGCAAGAACGCGAAGAGGTGCGAGAATGCGAAGAGGTGCGAGAACGTGAAGAGGTGCAAGAACATGAAGAGGTGCGAGAATGCGAAGAGGTGCGAGAATGCGAAGATGCATGATAAGATGCGAAGATGCGCGAGAACGCGTGCTAAGCGCAAGCGTGGGAATGCATTGCACGAGTGCAGGAAAGTGTCTTGAGTCTGGCGTGTTATTGCAGGGAAGCTGCGCATAATATGTGGAATTGCTCTACACATGATGGTAATTTTGTGCTGTGAAGCCCAGTCGTCATGAGCTGTAAAATAGGCCAATACTAGCCTGTAGAGAATTGAGTCTCTACAGTGTGCTCCACCTGTGTTTGAACCATTCTATATCAGTTCTGCATTTTTGCACATGTTTTCAGATAGCTATACTGCATAATACCTTCTGTGCAATCAGAGCATATTTGACAGTATTCTGGCACATACCAGAGCAACAGTGTGAGCTGCATACTTAAGCAACCAGAGCATATTTGAGACTATTTAAGCACATTTGGTGAGGACAGTACAAGTATGTGCATATATGCCTGGATATGCTCAACATCAAAAGAAACACAAGGGAGCACATGTGGCACTACCCCGTCATGTAGAAAATGTGCTGTGAGTGCAGATATCAGGAGAGATGTGTGAGTATGTGCTCTGTCTCTCAAGTGTGCACCTCAGCTTATATGGCTCTATCTGGTCACAACCAGTGTTCACTGAGAATCAAAGGTATTTGTTGCACAAGGTCCACAACGATTTGGACACAGAGTACTTTATGTGGATGCATTAGTGCATGTCATGGGTATATTCAATGTTTGCGGAATTTTAGGATGTATTTATGACATGTGTTTGTGTCACCTTATTCTCAATTCATCACAACCATGAACATCGCTGGTAGCATCCAAATCTCTAAAAAACCGAATTCAAGTTTGGAATCATCTCAACTTGAACCTCTGATTAGTGGCTGGCCAGAGTTGGTTGAGAATGGGTCTGTGCGGTGGCCCGTCGAAGATGATAATGCAGTAAGTGATACCTTAATCATTCATTTCAATTTTGATTAATGTATTGTGAATAGTGCAAGGACCAGCTTTCAAAAGAGGAACAGTCCAAACGTGACTGGGAGGCAGCTGAGGAGTGGCAAAAATTGTTTTGTGAGATATTAAAAAAAGATCGAGGTCATGATCCCTTGGCACGGGGATCATTGTGAGACATCTGACTCTGCACAGGGTATGTCCTGCTTCTGCATGCTCCTTCAGGAACTAACTAGTAATTACAGATCTACTTGCTTAATGTTGGATTTGGAATAGCAGTCATTTTTTACTACCTATTTCGTATATACAGCCTAGTAACATAAATGCAGTGCAGATGCTATGTAACTCATCACACTCTGCATTCCCCACGTCAAAGTTCAATTCTCAATAATTGAGTCTATATTACTTTTTGCCATTGACTAACAGTACATGCTCCCACACCCTTCAGACTTTCCAGGAACCTGCCCTTCCCTCACCACAACCACTGGCGACCTTATACACCACCCCAACAGTATATTCATAGTCATCACCCCCCTAGTTGCCCTGAACGAAGAGATGTCATGTTGTTTGGCCAGCACTACCATCATTGGTAGGCAGTATCATCACATGAAAGATGTCTTATCTGCACAGATTGTCATCGTATCAGCACACCAAGCAGGAATGGATGATTTCTCCCAGTGGGCTACATCTATGTGTCACAGACTCAGGCAGGCTTTCATCAATGAAGCACACCATGCTTTCACCTCGGACAATGATTGGGCATGCTTCAAGGTATTCTACCTGATGACTCACTTGAAAATACCCATCACTTTCCTCACAGTGACAATGTCTCTGCAGTCTTTGTTGAGACTGTATGCTGAAATGCAGATTCCACCCAACATCATTCACATTATCAAGGCTCTGCTACATTGACACAACATCCATTACTCCATCATCAAAGCACCTGCCAAAGAAGTGATTCATAAGTTTACTGATGTGTTTAATCTGACCACTCTCAACCTGATGGACAGGGGCATTGTATATTGCATGAGGACTGAGCTCATCAAGGATCTTGCCAAGACATTCCATACTACACCAGCAAACTCAAAGACCAACTGGGTGAGCATGCAAATATGCAGGAGAAAAAAGGAGATTCCAAGCATGGTGTGATGGTGTCACACCAAAGGATAGATGGGTTATTGCCATGCTTTGCTTTGGTGAAGGAATTGACTTTCCTGGAGTACGGGTTGTTATCTGAATCAACAATATGCTTCACTTCCTGCAAGAGACTGGATGGCTCAGAAGGGATGGACCCCCCTCTTCCTCAGTTTTGATATACAGTAAACTACTGATATATGGCGACCCTCTGCGAGACAAACATCTTGGCATACTCCCAATGAGAGAGTTCATTCAGACAGATGGATGTTGTCACCTCACATTTCAACATTTTGATCCCATGCTCACTCATGCTCATCAGTAACCAGCACTCTACTCTGTGAAAACTGCCAGCTAATGAAGAATGTGAGTGATCTTTAGTTCTCTATTGGACACTTCATAATTAACATATCATATGTAGTCTGCAGATATCACCATTTGGCAGATGATTTGGATGCCCAACAACAAACCATCACCACCACTACCAATTCCTCATCATGCATCCTTGTCCATTTCACACCCTCTGAATAACCTCACACCCACTACACAGAATTTGTCTGTAAAATCCGTAGGAGAAGCCATTGACATGTAGTACTCCTCAAGGATTACCCAGTTGCATGTGCTCAGGCATGTCATTGACATCATAGTTGCTTCTTGCTGTATTGAGTGCTGGGTAAGCAACCTGTATGAGTTTCACTCTCACAAGCATCCAAACTTTATTGGCATGGGTTGCAAGGCCTCCTCGCTTGTCTGCCTCAGGCATGCAGATACAATGCACTGGCCATTCTGTTACATGTGCTTGATCCCATTTAGGGATCCTTGTCAACACCTGCCCTCCCACTCATATTCAGCAACCTAATCATGGAAAATGCATCATCCATGCCACTATGAATCCAGTTCTTGAGGAGCCACTAGTGACACAGCAGGGAGATAATCCTCGTTGAGATATACTGACAAATCAGCATTATGACTGAATACCCAAGTCAAGGCTTTTCAGGTGTGTTCCAGATAATATCTAAGTCATGTTGAATGTCATTTCAAGCGATGACACAAAATGTAGTTGTAATGTCCAGGGGGCACACAATGGTATTCCAAATGACAACAGTATGGAGGGAGACAAATCAGGAGAGAGTGAGTACCATGATTCTGTCCAAGTGTGCCAAGTATCTGATGGATCACTGGAAACACTTTATTTCTCCATGTACCATTATCACACACAGGATGTGATGCAGATGATGACTATTGACCAACATCCTTGCCACCTCATGAAGACACACAATCCATGTCACCTCAGAGGGTTCATACTCCACCTATAATACTCAGTCCTGAAGACATAGTGTGTGAGTGCTGCTTTCTATACAATGACATCATGTAACTATATTGAAACCACAGCTCAGGTGATGTCTAGACCAGCGCAATGGATGGATATTGTTGAAAATATCCCCATGCTCAGTGTAAACACGTGGCTATACTGCCAGGTCACCAACTACTATCTGGCTCTTGCCTGGTATAATATGCTGGGACGAGTGAAAGTCAGATTTGTCGACATGTTTGCTGCTCGTGGGACAACCCAATGGACTGATGAAGAACTGGAGCTCTTCAGGATCAATCACTTTGTTGGCGACAGTCATTGTGCTATGATCCCTGTGGGATTCATAGTTCATTGTATCAATCACTTTTTTGTGGTCATATTTGACTATGATCAACATACAGCGCACATCCTCAGTCGCTTCATGTCCACAAATGGGATAGCTGTGGCAGCAGATGGTGGAAAAAAGATCCAAATGACTGGAATGCCTGGAATAGGCCTCAGCATTGGGAAAGCATTGCAACACTCCATGGTTGGAGGGCAGGACGCTCTGATGATGTTCAAATCATTGCCAAAAATTGGATACAAAATGGTGTTGACTGCAGTCCAATAGCTCGTTCAGTGCTAGAGCAAGCTCTCTGCTCTGGAGTGGATGATCATGGCAATCTCCCTTTCCAATCATTTCATATACCGTGTGGTCACATACTGTGCATAGTTATATTGAAGGTTGTTGCAGGTCAAATAAAGCAGAGCTGCAGTGACTACTTGATGCTCCATGATGAAATCCAAGCTGAGACAGGGCATGTTTGTTTACTGAGTGACGATGAAATTCATGCTATCCACACTGGACAGCATCAGTCAATATGTGTAACCATACTTCATACATTGTATGTCACCAGCACAACATGCCAGAGCTGCCACCACTCCCCTGCACTTCAAGTGGTCCAAATTCCAACCAGTGATGATCAGCATGTATCAGGCGATCCCATTCATCATGTCACTCCTGACATAAATGAAGAGGACGACAACAAAGCAGATAATCAATTACTGGGAGACATGCTCTCTGATGTCAGGAAGGCAAATCTTTTGAAGTTGTTGAAATTGAATAAGGAATTGGCTGGATCATGCGATCGCAATTCTATACCTCCATGTGCTGTTGGAACACATATCCCTGTGGTTCCTGATGGATATCCTCATCTTAGTAATATGGGCAATTTTCAGAGGTCTGCATTCGCCAGAGCTTCTCACAAAGGGTCTCAAATTGGAGTCAGGGAGTGATGGAGCAATTCCCTCATCCAACTACAGTGGTGCCCCTATCAGCCTACACAGGACACAGATGGTTGATAGACGACAGGACTTTCAATGATTATGAGGGTGGCCCTACCATAGAGATGCTAATGGCTCCTATTGATGTCCAGCCAACTATGATTTACCACTCTGCAGGGATGGAGATATCTGCAGGGTGAGCAGCCTGGGTCAACCATGGATACAGGATCAGGCCAAGTTCATTTCAAATGTTTTATCAATGCCAGCCCATTGCTACCATAGACACATCATGCCAATTGGTACTACCAAACTCTATGACCCCTCCAACCAGGTTCCTGATTGTGTGACAGGTGGATATAGTTTGGATATATTGGGGTCCAACCATAATGTAGATGCAAATGACATTATCTGTGTGTCAGCTTCTGAGATGATCAAGTTAGCACAAGATGATCCCCCCCTTGACCGGCCTTCTTTGTCTGGACACGAGATCTTTCTGTGCAGCCATACTAGTTTTTCAGATGGCGCCAAATGCATATGCATCGATCTAGAACAAGATGCTGTCAATGTTGATGAACACAACATTGAGGTCTCTTTGGACATAGACAGCATCATTTGGGTTACCAGTGAATTCTGAATCAAAGGAACAATCTGAATTTATATGATGCTGCTCTTTCAGTCAATGCCATGGATCTCCAAGCACAATCACATGTCCATGGATATACTGATTCCACAGTCAGAAGAGGATTTTATCTAAGCAGTTCAACATGTCAGCCATCCCCCACATTTGCATTGGTCACATCTCCAGCCCCTCGTCAATTCTAAATGTATACTTCACGTTCCCATGAATGATCCATCAACACCCAGTCAATGGTAGAGCAATCACATTGATTACGCAGGACATTGTAGACATATTCTACAACATGGTCTTACTCCCATCTATTGGCTACTCAAGCGATGCAAGCTGGGATCCCTACCTAAAGCAAACTCTCAAGGAGGTGAGATATAAGAATAGGGGTGCTGCTGGTCATTCAGGCGGATGGAGAGCTCCTAAAATCATTCTGTTGTCTAATGATGACTTTATAAAGGTCCAGAAACAGATGGACTTGAGCAGCTGAGTATGTATGGCTCATGTTTCTTTGTGCTCAAGAGGAAAGGAATCAAGCTCCTCACAAAGGACAGCCAGAGAGGACAATATAGTGCACCAGAAGAAGCACTGATTTGAAACCTCCCGAACCTTGATTGGCATCATATGTGGAATTGGACATGTGGGGAGTTATTGGTCTGTGTGGGTGTGTTGTTTATCCCATGTACATCAACAGTTCCTGTGGTTGGTCATTTGGGTGTTAGACGCCTTGGAAGCCTCATTTGGAGCAGGGGGGTACAAATGAGGAGAGATGCATCATCATAATACACTCTCCCAGTATGGTGCAATACAGGCTGAGATGCAACAGGAGAGAGCCCATCAGATATGTGTTGCATTCAGGAGCACATACAACCTATATTATGAAGCTATGCAAACTACCAGCAATGAAGTGAGCTTTGCTGCTGATAGCAATGCTTATAAAGTGTCTCCATCATACATGGAAGAATGCTCTGAGATCACAAAGATTTTGACTGGATGCAAAAGAAAGACTTATGGAGTGCAGGACAAATACAGGGTCAGTGGAAAGGCTGCCACAATTATTTTAGATGAGATTACTTTGAAGGTGAGCAATCTACAAGCTTGTACCTTGGTGCCTTACTAATTACCATACATGAAGGTGGAAGAATACATATGATCTCACCCGATTCTATGGATACCATTGGAGGTGTGGTTTGAGTTCATGTATTAGAGACCATCGCACACTGGTGCATACAATCTCTCAGAGGGATGAGTATGACTGACTCAGAAGGGCTTTGGCCTCAGCTTGTATGCTGTGCCCCTCACCTGAGTACAGTGCCCTTAATTTCAGATAAAGTCCAATAAGGTCCTAACAAAGTCTGGAGAACTTCGGAGGCAGACAACTCTGGTGGAGCATCCAAAGGACTTCCAGATGAGCACGGGAACCATCTGGATGAGTGCAGAAAACTTCTGGACAAGTATCAGAAACTTGGATGGAGTTCCATCCACTTGATAGGAAGTGGGATAAATGCGTGTATCAATCCTTAGTGAAGACATAGGGTGGATATACTGCAAAGGACACAGTCCAAAGCAGGAATAGTGGTCCAGAATTCTGGACAGGGGTTCCAGAGCGGATGCGGATGGATATAGACTACCCTTAGGTAGAGACAGAGCTGGATAAGGATCAGAAAGAGTGTGATGAAGTCTGGAAATGTGGAAGAGCAGAGCTCTGGCCTAGGGATTGATTCCCTAGGCCCAAAGGATAGAGAAGGGATCCTTACAACACTAAGGTGTGAGGATGACAATGCTGCAAGACAATGTAATATTCAGACTGAGGATCTATCGAGATTTACAAGAGTTTATATACTGTAGGTAGCTAACGGAATAATCAGAGGCAGTGTCCAAGGCTATGTACATTAGCGCAGTCAAAGGATAATGGATCAGTAAGCATAGCGGATAAGTAAACAACTGAGTACTGGTAATAGACAAGTAGCGAAGATATCAGGTAAGTATAGAACCAGTTATCTGAAAGGTAGAGAATACCGAATAAAGGAATAGGCTGTGTTAATGTTATATATACAGGTAATAAATAAGAAAGCTTATCATATCAGATCCGGAGTGAATAGGCATATCGGATTGGATGAATGAGCAGTAGTTGGACAAGCACGATAGTGGATGAGACTGGATATGGTTATGAATGAAGTCTAGGAATCTAATCTAAGGATTAGTCCATATATCTAACGATAGGATAGGTCTGGAATCCAGGATATGACATCATCACCAGGCGAGTGTGGGAGATCCAGAGGACTCAAATCGCCATTGTGAAGAAAAACCCCCCAAACCTGGGTGTCCTCACTGGTATCCTTAACCATATGCTCCGGTCCACAATATTGACCCCTATAGTCTTTGATAGTCATCTGTGGGAATCTCTCGCTCTGATTAATTATAAGACAGTGTTAGAGATGGCAGGCATGCTATTCCTCCAAGAATTTGACATTTCCAGCATGACATGCCTGTATGAGGTGCAGCAGGTCAATGATGTACATGTACTTGCTCTGATTGGGGTAACTGCAAAGGCACATAGAGACAGGGTGATTGGGAAAGCAGTAGAATGTGGAGATGTTGATTCAGAATTGGAGGAGTTTCCCCTTGGCAGGACACCATCATGGAGACATTTGAAGTCCACCATTGAAAACACCCCGGCAGTTATCATGAGACCTTGGACATGGGGATCCTACATCACTCCAGGATGCAATGAGGTGTTGGACGGTGACAAGCATAGATGATACTCTTGCATCTGTCAGCTTCGAAGCCTGCAACATAGGAATACAAAACCATGTGGGAATTACTCCAGGCCACATGGGTCCTAGAGCCAAATCTTTTGCTGATAGAACCGCAATTTTCTTTCTGGCGCCAAATTCAGCAAAGGAGGGTGGTTCATAATGGAATGAGTTGTGGAAAGGAGATGGATATATTGCTGCTTATCACCAGATGCTAGATGAAATGGAAGAGACACGACAATCAGTGCTTCGCAATAAATTGTGTGAAGTCTTTTCCAACCTCCATTGCCTTCCTGCAAGCGCTGGAGCTCAGGTCTGGAAGGTCAGACAATCTGAAGCAGTATTCATCACCAACCCAGTGTTCTATAGGATGGACTGCCTCAGCAACCCTGATAACAACAGAAGGAGACAGACTATGACTCATTGTCCAATCAAATTCTCAAGGGGAAACACATATTTGCAGTGGACCTCATGGAATCAACACATTTTGATTCCTGTGGGAATATCAAAGTGTGGACTGACAGGCAAAAATGTCGAATCAGGATGCCTCCCCCTCCATATTCTCGCAAAAGCAGGCCATTTCCCTTGGCTAGTGGAAACAAGTTGAATGTACTGAGTTGAAAGAGGTAGACGAAGAACAAATACCATATTCTGCTACAATGATACCCTTCGGGTGGCTCTTACAACAAAAACAGGGCGCTTATAGTAGCAACTCCGGAAATCCTGTATTAGAAGAATTTTGTCAGTCATTTATGTCAGAAGTTAGAGTAGTTGATGAGGTGTGGAGTGTGGACTGCATAGAAAGATTTCAGTCAGTCAAATGAGTACAGCAGAATCAGATATAAGAATGTGAATGCTAGGTTTTCCAATTGAGCCCATATGGGTATGTTCAAATGCTGATATGTCCATCAGATCATGTCCTAATAACTTGACACCTGAAGGTACCAAGGTGTGTCATGAGTGCAACGTATACTCTTGACAAGTTGTGTAAAAAGAACATATGTCTTTGTTAGGTGAATTGCCTTAGGCGTGGCACCTGTGATCAGTATCACAGACAAATTTCTCCGAGTATCCTAATTTCTGACACCTTTGGAGTCAAGCGAGACTTGAGAGGGTGTTTGCATCATGCTCCACATGCTTCATTAGCGTTTGTGACTTCAGAGTAGATATAGATGCCTTCCTCATATATGGGACAGCATATGAGACCATCACAATGCTTTGAAAGGTCTTGATATGTGACATGAGTATGTACATGTGACATGGTGTGAAGATCACAATGCGGCAGAGTTGCAGGTGACTGGGCACCAAATTGTATGAAGAATCAAGTAGTACTTGACAGACACATGGACTGAGACAAGGGATAGCTAGTTGGACTGACCAAAGCATTGCAGCAAACCAATCCTAGGTAATCAGCTGACTATACATGAAACTGAAGACAATGCATACTCACATCTTCATCCTTCTTGGACAGGCAACCAGGATCAGATTGCACTCATTTGTGTCAGTAGTCTCTGATCAACTGTGATGCTTCTAAATGGGTGGTAGGTGTCAAATTACTAATCAATCATACCCACATCCGAGTCAGCAGCTGCCATGTCAGGAGGCATGTGCTCGGATCCAGGATCATCTTTGATAGCCTTTAAACTTGACCCATGAAAAGGCTCACTCAAAGAACTAGTGCCCTTGACAATGTTCTACCATAGCTTCTTGTGTTCCAGGGCAGTTCATTCATGGGCAGATCTCCATCAGTGCCTGTAGCCGCTTCTCCTGCATCAGCAGGCTCACTGGTTGAACCAGAAGTTTCTTCCAAGAGAGGGGCTTTGGTGATGTCAGATATAGATGATGATATAGGTGCAGGTGTGGAAGTCATGACTGGTGACGTAGGTTGAAGTCCCTGCTTGACATGCTTTGTAGCCAGTTACAGGCTCCACCTGGAAATGTATGTAGTTGAAAGAGGAAGGTCTATCTAAATAAGTCTGAGCTCACCTGTGATGTCTGTTTATTGCTTGCCAAACCCTTTCCCTCATGATGATCCATTGAATAACCCTCTCTGGTGATGTCCATCCCATCACAGGCACGTGTGACATTGATGTCACAGTCGTCACCATGGGATTCACTATCAGTATCTTCATCAATGCTGGAAGCTAGTGGTAATAACTAGGGGAGTTCATGAGCCAACATCATGCTGATAGTAGCGTGAGTGTCATATCCCAGATTCTGGACCTATCATATAGTCGGATTTATGGACTAATCCTTAGATTAGGATCCTAGGACCTCATCCATAACCAGTTCCAGTCTCATCCACTATCGCAATTGTCCAACTACCAACTACCGCTCATCCGTCCGATCCGATATATGGATCTGATCCGATATGGCCTTATCCGCTCCGGATCCGATACGATAAGCTTTCTTATCCAGTACCTGTCCATATAAGATTAACACAGCCTATTCCTTTATCCGATATGCCTATCCGCTCCGGATCCGATACGATAAGCTTTCTTATTCATTACCTGTCCATATAGCATTAACACAGCCTATTCCTTTATTCGGTATTCTCTACCTTTCGGATAACCGGTTCTATACTTACCCGATATCTTCGCTACATGTCTATTACCGGTACTCGGTTGTTTACCTATCCGATACGCTTACTGATCCGTTATCCTTTGACTGCGCTAATGTACATAGCCTCGGACACTGCCTCTGAATTCCGTTAGCTACCTACAGTATATAAACTCTTGTACATCTCGATAGATCCTCAGTTCGAATATACATTGTCTTGCAGCATTCTTGTCCTCACACATTAGTGTTGTAAGGACCCTTCTCTATCTTTGGGCCTAGGGATTGATTCCCTAGGCCAGAGCTCCGCTCTTCCGCGTTTCCGGACTTCATCCATTTCCGGATTCTATTTCAAAGCCTAAAGGATTGTATCCTTAGGTTAAAGTCTTGTCTTTCTGATACTTACACTCCTTCCGATCCTTATCCAACTCCGTCTCTACTAAGGTAGCCTATATCTGTCAGCGTCCG